>OENM01000382.1:58919-93262 GCA_900239745.1 Rotaria magnacalcarata | reverse complement strand
TATTTAATTATACTTTTTAGAGTGAAAAATATTCAATTTTATTTGACAACAGTATCTTTGCTTGTATATATTGGTAAAGCGACATGTATATGTTACAGGGGAGATTGAAATGCAGGACTATTTAAAATAGCCCTTAGGGGAAATTGAAATTTTAATCTCATCTAGGGCAAATTAAAATCTTTTTTTTCCAGTGTAATTTATAGGAAAAATTGAAGATTTTAGTTTCCCCTAGGGCAAATTCTATATTACCATGAAAACGATTAAATATTTCAAAATAACGTCAGGTTTTCAAGCTACATAATCTTACAACAAAACAAACAGTAGAAACGGCTCACCTCACTGATGCTAACAAACTTTTATCTGCAAAAATTTTAAAATATTTGAACACGCGCATTTCAATCCAGTTGCAGAAATATGATATTGTTATGGTACATGTGCTGCAAAGTCGTGCCCATGCAAGAAGAAAGGTATTAAGAGTTGCACAAAATGTCACCCAAACAACAAAATGCGTGTGTTCAATTATTTTAAAATTTTTGTAGATATAAATTTGTTAGCATCAGTGAGGTGAGCTGTTTCTACTGTTTTTTGTTGTTGTAAGATTATGTAGCTTGAAAACCTGACGTTATTTTGAACCATTTAATCGTTTTCATGGTAATGTAGAATTTGCGAATGGAAAAAATGATATATTTATTTCTACTAGAGCTATTTAAAACTCCCCTATAGGAGAAACTAAAATTTTAATTTGCCCTAGGAAAAACTAAAATCTTCAATTTTTCCTATAAATTACACTGGAAAAAAAGATTTTAATTTGCCCTAGGTGAGATTAAAATTTCAATTTCCCCTAAGGGCTATTTTAAATAGCCCTGCATTTCAATCTCCCCTGTAACATATACATTGAAAAAATACATTTCGCAATCACAAGGCGAAAACAATCGATACCGAATTCTATATTCTGATTATTGTTCTATGACAACGTTGAAATATAGTAATTTAATCGATAGAAAACGATTATATATAAGAATTAGTTTTCGATTATGCGTGAATCTTTTAAAGAGTATGATCACAGAGATACTATTTTCTAAATTATTTTAGGAATCTCTTGACATTTCGAAATTTATCGACATATGATTATTTCTAGTGAATTAAGATACAATCTGTATTATATGCAATTTTATTATTACAATCATTGTGGAATATTTTCCATCTAGAAAGTAAGATATAATGTTTCTTGAACGTATCTAAAACAATTTTCTGTCTATCGATTTCAAAATTAAAGATTGCTGATCATCAATTTGCTCTTTCATTATTACCAATCGATTCTGCTTTTGTTTGTTTATTCGGTCTCCATCTTTTGAATTATGACTGTTCTACTAGAACACTTGCGATATGAATAGCAACAATTCAACGATTGAATTTCTATTTAAAACCATATGAGTATAGATAGGCTTCATGGTAATTTGAAGAGCCTGAACGATTGAGCTTTTTATTTTATTGTATTTTTTCATTTGAGTTGCAAAAACCTTACTCATATCTAAGGTGAGAACTAGGTCTATCTTTGATTGAAAATCCAGCAACGATGTCAATGATTCAGAAAACAACTTTTGAATAGTTGAATAAGCGTATTGTTTCCTGTAGGAAACGAAAGAGATGATATCTAGCAGACTTTGATGATAATTTCGAAAAAATCCGATTCAAATCAGTCTGAATGATAGTAGATACTAGTCAAAATAATGACACTCATATCAGATAATGCAACATGTGTCGGCAGTAGTGTAGCCAATGGCGGTGGGGGGGGGGGGGNCAATTGCCCAATAACTAAGAAGTTATTTCCCAAGAATTTTTTGAAATGTTACTAATTGCCCAATGCCGAGAAATTTTGATACACATGTATGTTCGAAGATATATGGTGTCATTGTAAAACAATGTCTCTTATTGCGATCTAGTTAATAATGAGGAGTTTTTCTTCAGTATGCACCGATTTCGTAATGACAATGCGTATCGGAAAAAATTGTAGCCCAATTATTTTTCAATTACCCATTGGTGCCCACTACGCAAAATAATTTAACTGGGAAACGGCCCATGACTCGAAAACTTCTGACTACGCCACTGCGTGTCGGTTACTAGTGTTTACCAATATGAATAAATTATAGATTTTGTGAAGTAACGCTCACTAGTTTATTTGCATATAAAAATTATTTTGTTGAAAAAATACCATCGTACGTAGATATTAATTATCAGTCATATTCATTGTACCAATAAAATCAATTATTTGCTGCATTTGGTTTACAGTCAATGTGTGATGCATGAGTATTATCAGTTTTTAGTAGTCATCGACAAAACACTGTCTTTCGGTTTTGGGTACGGCTCACTTTGCTCATCTGAATGTGTTTCCATGACAACTTCCTCAAATGGTCGTGCATTTGAAATCAGTAATTTTGATCGAACATCGGAGCTTACTTTTGAGGACGCTAAGAGATTTGACTGAAGGTCTAACAACAGAAAAATGACAACAATAAAATGATTAGAACATTACAATCGCAGATCTTACTAGAACTACCACAGCTTGGAGAAAAAAAATTTTTCTCGGAACCCGGCGAAGACAAACTGGTAGGCACTGGTTAATATGAAAAAAATGTATAAGTAAATAATAGATTAATAAATTAAGTAGAAAATTTAACAAGAATATCCTAATTTGCTGAGTAATTAGAATACTTTATGCATGCAGCCGAAATCTTAAAGTAAGTCTCTTACTTTTAAAGGGACATTTGAATATTTGATTCGATTCATTTTGTTGATTATCATCTGTTTTTGGTTGCTTTCCTGTTGATGATGCCATATCTACAATGAATAGTTCATAAGAATATTGTTATATCGATATAATAAACAATCCAGACAACATATTTGCTGAACTTATCTACTATTATGAGTGAGTAAATATATTAAATAAAATATTAGAATAACTAGAATAAATTGTACTCTGCATTTACGATTCTAACTTAGTGGTTTTGCTACCATCCATCATGAAGGTATTCTCACATATTTCTTTTCGGTCATGCCTCGATAATAAAAAAATCCAGGCATTGAGTTTATACTGATAGAAAAATTTTCAACGGGCGCAATAGTTACTACAAAAACAAGTTTTTCACGAGAATGAATCAGCATGACTCAGCTTTTCATATATATTGATGATTCTTGTTCTGTGCTCACTTTATCGCTGTTAAGCATACCAGAACAAAATTGTAGAGAGCACTACACTCAATTAGATACTTGTTACGAAAAATTCTGAATTATTTTACTTCACATTATTAATCCATTATTGTAGAATACAAGATTTTATTTAATCATAAGTGATTCTATGATTTAAAAAGTTAATTTATATATGTCAAATTTATTATCACTAGTCGACACGCTGAGCCAATCAAATAGAATCGACATCTTCCTCCTGAGTTTGTTTTCATATTTCATGTGTTATTTATAGTCGCTAGTTTATTTTTCCTACCTCATTAAGAGGTTTTAGTTTGCATTAGCAAGTGCTTTATTTCTAATGGCTACCTTTGGAATATATTTGTAATCAAAAATGAAAACTTCAGCTCCGATCAACGGTATTACGGTGGGTGTTACTGATTGCGCACGTTATGCAAACTACGAACGATGGTTTTTAGATGCACCCGTCAAAGTTAATGTTATTCGTCTTTCGTATCGTCTAAATAATGTTGACGATGCTGAAAAATGTCAAGGCGTTGTCTTATCCGGTGGCGAAGATGTAGATCCACGTCGATATAAACGACCAGACCTTTTTGGCCAATTAGAATTGACCGATATTGACGAAAAACGTGATCAATTCGAATGGGAAGTTATTGCTCGAGCACTTACACTCAAATTACCAATGCTAGGCATTTGTCGTGGTTAGCATACTATTCCATAGATATCCATAGAAACATTTTCTTATTCTGTGAATAGGTATGCAATTATTTAATGTTTATCAAGGTGGCACATTGATTTTTGATATTCCAACAGTTACAAACATCAATGGACATGCGAAAGTACAAGGTATTCTTTCGAAGAAGTTTCCGAATGTATGGCATGTCATTCTGTTCGAATACGATTCGATTAGAAGGATTTATTGTATGATACAGAAATCGAAACAAATTTCATTATTAAAAGTACATATTTTTAATAGTTGATTGATAGATTAGTTAAATCTGGGTAACTATTTAGAATAACAAACACTGAGAAGAAATTATTTTTCCTATCAGTTTCTTGAACATTTTCATCAGCACTACGCTTTTAAACGCTATTGAAACTTGAATATCATATGTACCATAGGTAGCACAAGTACACTAGATTGCAACGTATTTGTTCTGAAAAGCAAACACNCTTACACTTGAAGAAGTATGATTGCTTCTGTACTTCCTTCACTTGAATTAGTCATTTTTCATCGCCGAAATGTTTTTTCCACTGATTCCAACTTCGCCGAATGAATTCTTAACCGAAAAAATACCGCCTTAAATATGATTCATTGTAGATATTTAGTTAATCAGCGAATCCATTGATTAACTATATCTGAGTTAGTAATCAGTTCGTTTGATTGTCTATAACAGACATGAGCCAGTAAACTTACTCTATTATTTTCTAAGGACTAAATCTGATATAAAAAAAAAAAAACATGTCTATACTTACCGGTGTATCTTATCCGTAAAAATGAGAATGAAACATAGTGAAAACTAATTGCCTCTTCGACACAAAGGTCAATTTTTGGATTTTGACTAATTCTCACCCGATTACTTTTGTGAAATCATTAAACTGTTGCAAGTTTTTTTTTCAGTAATTGCAATTAAGACTTAGTCCGACATTACTAGCTGATATACAAAACAGTAATTTACTTTCAACTATTTCAGTGTTCCAAAGAATAAATATCTTACAGCTACATCTAAACTGTTATTTCAATATAATAATCAATCATTCAATATTTTTTCTGTGATATTTTAGGTATGGATCAACGACATGACATTCATGTTGTAGAAAATACACTTCTTAATCAAATAACCGGTTGTCTCAAAGGTGCTGTTAATTCTTCACATCATCAATGTGTTGAAACACTCGGTAAAAATTTAATAGTAACAGCGAGAGCTGAAGAACCAATTATTGAAGCAATACAATATCAAAATGTAGATGAATATCCATTTTATTTAGGTGTACAGGTAATAATAAAAATCAAATTATAATCTATATAAAAAAACGTACTCCCAGGAGAATCATTCCAACAGTCGAATTCGATCAGATTTCTATCGAATTCTTGGTCCCTCAATGATATTTGGATGGTGACGGAACCCAACGCTTGACTCTGACTACCCTCTCGTGTTGGCTTCAGGTACTAATTGGTAATCATTTGATAAAAAATGAATTTTCGTCCACCCTAGTCAAATCTATCTGTATAAATCTCCGGGGGACTCCCTCAGGCTTCGCCTTGTTGAACGAGCCACGAATCAAATGGTAATTCACGTCAAAACGACGAGTTATTGCTGAGAAATTTGATGTAAAAGTCTAAATGATATTTATCGCTCGAAAAGAGTTTATACTAGAAAATAAATTAAATCATTTAATCGAACTAATCCAACTCTCAACATATACTTTCATAGGCTCTCAATAAAAACGGTGACTACATTCCGGTATTCTCCCATAAATCCCCCAAGGAGTTCTTTCTTTTCCCTCCATTATGTACAGTTCGGGAACTCTTCGAGGGCTTCACAGGGGAAAATTTATCAGGGCGATCCGTTAGTTATACTATGAACCGTATTCCAGTGGAATTTGTCGACTAGCTGGATCTGATCAGATTCGATAGGATTCATTCACCTGGAGCACTTTTAATTTCTTTTTTTTCCACATAGTGGCATCCAGAACGAATGGTTGATCAAAGTAGTCCATTTTCGTATAATATTCGTCAAGCATTTCTTGATTATATTATTGAACATGATACATCAGCGATAGAAATGGCTTCAACGAAAGACAATGGTATGGCGGAAAATTTAATGATTAACAAATAAATTTATTTTAAAAACGATATTTTCATACCTAAGAATGGTTTCAACGGCATTCTCATGATGAAAAGTCAATTATTATTTTGATTTTCTAACTTTTTTGTTTTCTTATATCTTCATGGTCATATTCTCACCGTTTGTCTTTTTGTATCTGTTTTAAATTCCATTGATATTCCATTGATATTCAATCCAAACTCGCAGTACTCCTTCAGATCAACGGTATCCTCATTGCATTCATCGTAATAATACGAGAAGTGAGAGAAAAACATACTATTGTCTCATCTCATTCAGTCAATGAGAAATAAATCCCTAATAGAGAGACGATCTACTTTCCTATATCTATCTATTGTAGTGATTAATTAAAAACTAATCGTGACAATAAGGGAGAAACAAATTACATGATTAATGAGCTTATAAGAATTATGAAAAACTAATTGATTTCTACTACTTTTAGTTTTTTTTCCAGACTCACCTTCATTCTAGTTATCCTTCGTTCTTTGTTATTTTCTTTTAAATAAATATCATGAAGTATTTATTTTATTTAAATTATTTCTCTTACTAAATAACTCTGATGTATATATGCGTTTCTCTCTATATTGGCGACTTATTTCTTATTGACCGAATAAGATGATCCAATAATATTTGTTTTCCGTTCCTCTCATTGTTACGACCAATACAATTGCAATGTCGTTTATGTGAAGAAGTTACCAAATTTTATATTTCGTTTTTTCTTTTGCTCATTTGTATTTATGAATGCACTAAAACTCTTGTTGTCTGTGGTCACTCAATATAATATTCTGTTTTTAATCATTATAAATTTTGTTGTCTTTACATAAAACTAGACGCTCAGATATCAATATATATATATATATATATTAATCAATGATCAATGAAATATATATTTTTTAGATATGTCATAGAAGTTCAAATAGGCAATGGTTCTATTCAGTAAATTTCGACCGTTATTACAAACGGTATTCAAACCAACACAACAAATACAAACAAGTAAAGATTTATATTTATGAAAGCAATAAATGAATGCTCTACGTAAATTTAGTTGTAAAACGATGGAGTTCCGAAAGACGTATGCGAATGATGATATCGGAATTTAATGAAC
Organism: Rotaria magnacalcarata; assembly: GCA_900239745.1. Taxonomy (NCBI): domain Eukaryota; kingdom Metazoa; phylum Rotifera; class Eurotatoria; order Philodinida; family Philodinidae; genus Rotaria; species Rotaria magnacalcarata. Next base: position 86,107 of record OENM01000382.1, on the reverse strand, counting down.
GCAAATTTTTTGATTTATTTGTAAGTTATAAAAGAAGTTTTGTCTTGCAATAATAGATCTCTTGTTAGCATATGCTTTCGAGTGATCTGTTCCGTTTGTGAACATGTAGAACAATCATTACGAAGATGTAGACTTCAAAATGTACTTCGATTTTGTATAATGCTGAGAATAGTTGATGAAGAAATCCAACAGAGATCTTAGTAGATCAAAATTGCGACAATTAAAGTCTTGAAGGAGGAGTATATGAAAAATTCTGGAGGTCACACTTTTTTTAGTGATATCTTAGATATAGCAGCAAAGCGATCGTATCCTACAGGATGTTTCTCTCGTAAATCAAGATATTGATTGTTTAGCGAACAAGTTATTTAAAACTGAAATTTTCCCTAGTGAATGCAATTGAAGATACTGATAACTACAAAAAAGAATGCGAAGATGATTATTATGTATGCCAGTCGTCCAACATGAATGAATCTACTTTACACTTATTCACCTAGTAGAATGGAAGTTATTAATCTACAGCTGTTGTAGATACTAGATGAACCAAACTTCGTGATATTTATTGACTTTTATTTAAAGGTGAAATAGTAGAAGCTCGTCCAGGTTGAATAGCGTCATCGTTTTAATTATCTTCTCAGATCCCTGTAGTTTTTGTTGTGTAGTGTCAACCCTTGGCGTAGATAAGAAATATTTCCTTTTTTCTTCCTTGTTTCAAAGTTATCGAAACACTCACGAAAGAATCGGACTTCCTCAATTAATTTTTTGATTGTCGAGATAAGTATGAATATATTTGTACAGATTTTCTCGCCTAAATCGTACTAATATTCAATCTTCAATTACTAACACGAATTAGAAATCATAATAAAATTTTGAATCCAAGCAATAATGGGCGATTTTTCATGAAATCTATGTTTGCTTTTTAAAACGTTACATAGATTTTTTGACCGCAACTTATATCTATGCAATCTTCATTATCTAGATTTGAGCTAAGCATTTGACATGATAGAAGGAAAAGAAAAGATTTCAATTTAATCTCCATGAAACATGGTTGCGATAGAGGAATACGATATCCAACCTATTAAGGGACATTCTATTCTTCACATTACACTATCGAGATCGTCTTTCACATGTGTTTGTCGCGTACTCTCAAGAGTAAGACACAAGTGATTCACTTTTCTTGCTGTATCTTTCAACACTTCTTTCATAAACCATTGTGTTATGTTTCATTGATGAGTTAATAACGCATTTTTTATCAGATTTTCATCAACCATTAATAAGATTTTAATGTGTTATTAGTTAGTCATTTAAATAATGAGCACTTATTAATGACATACTAAAATGTCTTTCATCGACTGCGATGAAAGTCGCACGTGAAAATATCTACTTTTATACATCAACGCACTTCTATCAGATAATATTCTAATTTCTGTTTAAATTGCAAGGAAATACATTTAAAGTCTTTGAACAAAATGAATTTTACAAAATTCATAGTTAAGCAGATAATTATGAATGGTTTAGGTTTTTCGAATTGAAAACTATTTCGATTTCAATAAATTCCTTTTTTTTATTAAAACTTAATCACAACTTTTTTTTAATTTTTCAGCATTACTACTTTCTCATCGGTTTGGTACCTACATTTTGTGTTGTTTTTTATGCTAATGTATTTGTTGGTAAGTTGATTTTTCATACTTGAAAATTCAGTAATATCTTCGAATAGGTCAAGCAACACTGTCCGAAATCCCAGAAGATTACGAGCCACGACATTGGGAATATTATAAAGTTGGTGTCCCCGTTTTTTTCTAGATATTTTTCATAGAAAACCTATACGTTTGTCCATTTCAGCATCCACTGCGTCGTTTTATGGCTCAATATGTAGTTCAACCATTTGACGAACGTTATGAAATTTCTCTTCATGCCATTTATACACAAGTTATGCGGGATCAACTCAGGTATTAAAAAGAAAGAAAACCTTAAAAGCAATAACGATTTTATTATAATCTTTAGAGGTCTTGAACGAAAAGTTCGACGTTTGGAACATGCACGTGGTGATAACAAGGGATGGTTCTATCGTCCAGAAGTTGATAATTTAAGTGAACTTGAACTGAAGAAAGCAGGTGAACGATCTGAAGGTTATTCAGCTATGTTGGCACCACGCGAATTACCTCCACCACGATCATGGCCTGTTGCACCCAAAACTGATTAGAACTTTTTGTGCGAGTTTGTTTGCTACTCCTTGTCATCGATCTAATCCACACAGAAATATCCTTCTTCTTCCTTCTTTTTCGATACTTTAGATTGTTGGATATAAATAAAAAAAAAGCTCCTGAAAAGAATGACAATTTTTTTCTTGTTTGTTTTATTCCCTTCTCCATTGAATTTCGACGCGATAGTCAGACATAAATCATAAGAACGACGAATCATTCTGTTCTACTGTGCTAAAATCTATCGGTTTCTTGCCGTCGTTTATTATTGGCTACTAGTGATAGAGAGCATATAGAACACGATAAATCCACGCATTACCTCGTATTTCCAACTCGTGGCATGCACGGACCATATAAACAGCATGATAGTCGAGAGGGGCAATGCATTTACGTGTGCAGTGTAGATTTTTTCTTTTTCTACAGAAAGAAAAATGTAAAATTACATTTTTGGTTTAATAGCACAGCTGAGCTATTAATGATGCAGAGCGGTAAGTAAGGTGGACGAGAAAAATTGAGCGAAGCGATTACGAAACATATGTTTTAGTGTGAAAAAAAAAACAAGCAGCTTTTTTATCTTTTATTGAGCACTTCTTTTCCAGAAGGGTAAATCTTTATCTTTAAGAGCATAGATAATTATGAGAGGCTGAATCTAATCTAGAGAAGGCCGTCGCCTTCGCATTAGATAAAATTGTGCTCAATAGGTTATGTTTGAAGATTAAGAACAAAACTTTGACCTGTGTTTTATGCGCTCTCATCAGTGTATCCTTGTTCGAACATATAGATTGCCTATTAACTACGAGTATCTATTAGAATTATTGATTTTCTTTTTTTTTCGTCACATTCATTCGCACATAAAATCTAGAGTTGTAAACTAACCATATTAGTATCATAGACTAATTCCTATGAGTATTTTCCACAAAACATTTATTTTCCGTAAGACAATCGGTTTTCGTTTGAGTTCAATGTAGAAAAAACTGAACTTGTCAATGCCATAAGCAATAACAGTTTATGGTTGTGTCTGCCCTTGGTAGGCGCAAGAGACGAAGAATATAAGAAACAATGTCTGCTTTTTTTCCTCTTTCCTTTTTGTTCTACACAATTACGTCTTATAATCTTCTTCTTCGTCGTAGTCATCAGTTACACGATACATCAGACGGACTTTTTTTTTCTCTTGCGTTCGTACGGTTACCATACAAGGTCAATCGTTAAATAGCATAGCTGCATGCGTAGCTATATGTTGTCGATGCGATGAGTTGCTTTTATGAAGGTTTAGTTTGCTGGTTGTTTAGAATGAGAGTTATAGAAGAAGAAGAAGAAAAAACCGGCGAGCAATAGAAAGAAAGACAACTTGTTTTTGCTAAAACTTTCTTGCTAGTATGCGATTTGCGTCCGTTTCTGCCTATGAAAGAAAGAAAAAAAAAGGAAAACTAGGGAAAAAAACATTAGACTAACTAGGGTGCCTATTCATTGATGAATATCTCTACTGTCAGTACACTGACGAAGTTTTTATTGTGGAAAATAAATATATTTTCGAATGAAGCTTCCTTTGCTTTTTCTACGATGACAAGTTATTTTATGTATTATATATTTTCTAGATTTCTGTCTATTGAATAATCAAATAAAATGAGTGATAAAATCCTCAAAATTGTTGGTCGTTACATCTACGATAGTCGTGGTAATCCAACCGTTGAAGTCGATCTCTGGACAAGCAAAGGTAATATTTATAAATTTCTATTGGCGGAACGTTTTTTTTCTTTTTTCTTGTCAATAAAAACTCCGCAATTTATTTCATCGAGAAAAACTTTTATCTTCCTTAGTGTTAATATTTCCTATTGGTTTCAAAGTAATTAAAATTTGATCCTAACAGAAGCCCATGACATAAAACGGAATAATTGATTTTTTTCTTCTTAAAATATAAAATAGTATAATAGTACACGGACGGGGGTCGGCTATATATACACGTAGTAAATGACCTTGTGAAAATATTACTATGTAATAATTCTTTTCTTCATCACAAATTTCATTTCCTTTCGACATTCTCTTGAAATTCATGCTTGACATATGTCTGTGACTTATCTGTATAATTGAGTCTGAGCGATGAACTGGAGTTTTTTTTCTTCTCTCCATTGAAAATATTCAAAGTGATTTCAAATGTTTGAATTTAGGTCTTTTCCGTGCTGGTGTACCATCAGGTGCTTCAACTGGTATCTATGAAGCCCTTGAATTACGGGATGGTGATAAAGCAGTACATATGGGAAAAGGTAGATTTGTGAATTAAAATAGATTTGGATGTTATTTTTTTTTCTAAATGATGAAAATTTTAGGTGTTGAAAAAGCCGTAGCTAATGTTCAAATATTAGGCAAAATGATTGTTGAAGTTCGCATTAGATTTCTAGCGTTTTATTTCTCTATTTATTGAAATTATTTTTCTAGAAAGATTTCGATGTCACACAACAAAAAGAAATCGATGAATTTATGCTCCAAGAAGATGGCACAGATAGTAAAAGTAAGCGATTAAATTTAATCATAGGAATATAAATTATCATATGTTTTCTATAGAAAAATACGGTGCCAATGCTATTCTTGGTATCTCAATTGCTGTATGCAAAGCTGGGTAAGATTATTTTTCAATACATCTTAACACTCCACGGTTGAAATTTGAATTGTTTCACAGTGAAAGACTATTTCAACTAGATTTAAGAAGTTACTTGCAGAACTGAGAAACCTGAGCATTGACCTTCTAAATGCATCTTTGCAACATTCATTCATTCATTGATAGTTGTGCAAAAGGATATAGAAAAAGATGGGTTAATTATAATAAAATTAAGCAAATTTTTTTCTTGCGAAATATCTCTATGAGCGTGTGCGTCCTCAGCACTGTCAGTCTAGGGCCCAGTGAATCAAGTTTCGATGTCGATGAACGTTACTTATTTCATAAAGAGCAACTATCCTAATTGAATTACTATCGTAGGAATCTGATTTAGAAACAGAAATTTGTAGAATGAATTCGGGATCGATACTTGTTATGATTGTTTGAGAAATTTTTCGACTCGATAGCTTGCAGACTAACGAACGAAGCGGATATCAACGAAAAACTAGACGTACATTACTATGCAGTTGAATATTTTTTAAACTAGGAATTATGTTGAAAAAATGTCATAGTTACCTACGGGGAAGTCAATACGCTGTACTATATGCATAGTTGATTTAGCTCTTCATGCTAAAAAGGATCCAATTGGAAATATATCACTTCGTTGAAGATTTTTTCTAAATTTTCCACCTGTGCTGTGTTTTTTGTTTCATTAATCGATTGAATTTTATTTTACTTTTGTTCTATCTTTTTTAGCGCTGCTCATAGTAACGTACCTTTATATCAATATATTGCTAAACTCTCAAACTCGACAATTCGTCTCCCAGTACCGTCATTCAACGTAAGTTTAATATATATATATATATATATACATATATTTCCTCTTGTTTACTAAATATTATTGTTTACATTGAATAGGTTATCAATGGTGGTAGCCATGCTGGTAACAAACTTGCTATGCAAGAATTTATGCTCTTACCAACTGGAGCTAAAACATTCAAAGAAGCTATGCGCATGGGTTCAGAGGTTTATCATCATTTAAAAAGCTTGTAAAATAAAATGAATTATTTTCAAAATTTTATAAAAAAAAATAAAACTACATGTTTTAGAATCAAAGCTGAATATGGTCTTGATGCAACAAATGTTGGTGATGAAGGTGGTTTCGCACCAAACATTGAAAGTGCTGAAAAAGGTAACAGACACCTTTCTCGAAGAAAACAAAGCGTTACTATAAATTATTTTAGCACTTGAAATCCTTGTCAAAGCCATTGATAAAGCTGGTTATACAGGTTTAGTTAAAATTGGTATGGATGTTGCAGCAAGTGAATTCTTTGATGAAGGTGCCAAAAAGTACGATTTAAATAATAAGCAACCAGGTCAACCGCACTATGTAAATATTATTAATTTCTAAGAATAACATTTAAATACTTGTACGTATTTTTATTTTAGTTATCAAGTGAAGAATTAGTTGCTTATTATCTTTCACAAATCGAAAAATATCCAATTATATCAATTGAAGATGCTTTTGAACAAGATGATTGGGCTGGATTTCAAACACTTCTTACTTCTGTTAAAGGCAAAAATGTACAACTTGTTGGGTAAAAATTTATTTGTGGTAAAACAAAATTTTGTATGATTTTTTTCTCTAAAGTGATGATTTAACCGTAACAAACGTTAAACGAATCCAAATGGCTATTGAGAAAAATGCATGCGATTGTCTTTTACTTAAAGTTAATCAAATTGGTTCAGTTACTGAAGCTATTTCTGCGTAAGTTTTCTTGATTTTCGTTTATTTAAATATAATTTAATTGTACATCCATTTAGATGTACCATGGCTCGTGGTGCTGGTTGGGGTGTTATGGTTAGTCATCGTAGTGGCGAAACTGAAGATACATTTATTGCTGATCTTGTTGTTGGCTTAGGCACTGGACAGGTATGATGAGTCTTGCATATTTAATAATTGAAAGTTCTTATGTTTTCTTCTTTTCTTTTTGAATTAAACTAGATCAAAACTGGTGCCCCATGTCGTTCTGAACGTTTAGCTAAATACAATCAAATCTTACGTATTGAAGAAGAACTCGGTAGTAATGCTACTTATGCTGGCGAAAATGCTTTCAATAAAAGCTAGTCGATCTCCATGGATAACTTAGTTGAATAGATATTTATCATTGATACCTAATTAGATTAATAATCCTTCTTTTCATTGTAGAACAGTTCAGCTCTTTCGTTCGTTTTCTTTCTTCTGATGTGATGTTCGTCTGTTTGTCTCTTCTATATTTTCTACTTTATCACGTTAAATAAAACGGGCAAGGGTGTAGTTCCCGGTGTAAGTTGTACAGAGAGATCAGTGAGAACACACACATTCTTTCTTATCATTATTCCTATTATTATTTTTTGTTGTCATCATCATCATCACCTCTTATTTCTTTCTTTCGCATGGTAGTACTACTGCTTATGTTTCCCTATCTTTGCACGATTATACTCTAGTTTATTGTCTTAATTAAATATCAGAAGAACTCCTAGTTATTAGTTTATTGAAAAAAAGTGAAACCAAATGCAACGATACAAACATACAATTACGTGGTATAAAAATGTTCACAATGTATTTCATTGTTTACATAAAACTTTTCCAATCAAAAAACAAAGATTAACATTCGTTTTGAAAAATGAATCGTTTAAATCAAGAGAGTTGAGAATGCAACGTTTTTCTCGATTACAATATATTTGATCTAATTAAAATTCTCTTCTACTTATACAAGAGCACGTTTAGATTAATGGAACAATAAAAATTTTAAATGCGTTCGTTGAATGGGCCTTTGAATTTGAATGATGATCCTTTCGATGAATTTTACAACGCATATGAGGTATTTTATGGTATATCGCATATCTGAATTTGACCCATAGATTGATCGGACAATCTTTAGAATGTTCTAAGAATTAGAGCGACAAGCAGGACCCCTCCGTCAGAAAATCAATTTTGAGATAAGCACATATACTGAAAGCCTAAAGTGTCCTCTTTCAGATTATGTGCGATTTGTTGCATTTTGAAAGGTTCTGGACGATGGAAGTAGCGGTTTTCTGAGAGCAGTAGTAGAAATATATGGCTTTTCAGAAATTTTCCTTAGTTACGGGGATGTGATATTGGTTCACAAACTGGTAGATTTTATCTAATGAGAAACAGATATGCGTTCTGTTATATTAATTAATTAGTGGAACGTAGTCATTTCCGTTTAAAATCCTGACACATGACAAAATTGTCGTATAGATGTCGTGACAGTCATAGTGAAATTAAAAATTGTTTCATACAACTTGTTTATTCGTTTTCTTAAATATCACTTTTTGGAGAGTTCGGAACCGATTTCTCAGACTGTAGAACAGCTAACGAGTTACTGTTTTTTTTTAAATAAAAGAAGAGGCCTATATCTAGAAATGTATATAGCGGTTTTTTTCGAAATTCGATTTCTTTGCCGAGATAACTGGATAGCAATGATGTCAAAAAGCGCTAAATTCCGTGTTCTTGCAGTAGAATGTCTCGGAAATTCGAACAAAATCGAATTTCGAAAAAAACGCTATATACATTTCTAGAGATAGGTTTCTTCTTTCATTTAGAAAACGAAAGTAGCTCTCTACGTCTTTGGCAGTTCGAGAAATCGGTATCTTACGAGAACCGCCATTTTGGGGACTAATTTGTCAATAACTCTTTAAAGCAAAAACTTTATGAGCCAAAACTTAGCAATAAATTGAGTTAACACAACATCCATATTGCCTAAAAATTTCAGACAAATCGGTCAACGAATAACGAAAAACGATTCCTGACGGGGGGGGGGGGGGGGGGGGCCNGGTCCCTTAATAAATAGTTACTACTCACAAAAAAATCGGGAACAATGACAAATTTTATATTTCCGTGCAGAAGTATAGGTTAACAAAAAGAGATTCTGTTGTTAGATGTAGTCATTATTTTAACATGGTGTTTTCCTTTCTTCCTTCTCTATCGTTCATGTAATTTTCCTTTCTGTCATCTTCTCCTCTTTTCTTTGGCCTATTTTGTTTTTGAACTGGTTTTCCCAATTAGCTATATCCTACTATAAGAATGGGAATAACCGTGTGTCTTGATGATAACGGATGTTAAACGTAAAACAAAGTGAAAAGAATTTAAGTCTTTAACCACTTGATAATAAAAACTGTGTCAAGGAAAACTCAGATGATTCACTAAATAAATAAACTTGGGTGAAAATTTCTGTAAAAAAAATAAGTATAGGTCAACTGCGAAGACACATGCAGTCTAACACGTTTAGAATTTTCTTGTCTTACTAAGAGATTATGATGCACACAATATTAACAGTAGGTATCCTAAACAAATTCTAATATCTTTATAAACTCGTTAAACTCAAATTCGGATGCATCTCAACTAATACGATATCTTCTAGAAAGAAGCTTTCGTTTGTTTTAAGTCTAATTACTATTACATTACTACTTGCGAACTGTCTTATATAATAAAATGCCAAAAGTTTTAGATAAACTTTTCTCAAAAAGTGTGGGAGCAACAATCGACCTGGTCACTCTTCACATCCCGAGGGTAATGTTTTTATTGTTGCCATTACATTCTATTTCTTCGATGAATAAATGTCACACAATTGAGTTGATATGATAAGCAACAAAACCAAAGTAGGCTCATTAAAAAAGGCACTTTCCATTAATTGTCTATATCGAATTGGATGTTTTTGTTTTGGTATATTTTTGGCATTCATGGGAGAATCCATACAAAGTAATAATAATAATAAAAAACAGTACGGTTAAGAGATATGCGTTAAAAAAAAACTTCTCATATTACTCAACTTCGTCTTCTAACGTGGTGTTTTAACAAGTAAATGTGGAAATCTAGCACAACATGTAAGTGTAATAAGAAAGAATATAGCAGCAAGAAACATAACATAAACAAAGCCAATATGTATAAGTGTAAATGTGTACAAGTTTCTATGGCAATATTTCTCTGGATTTTCTAAGCCAAATTCGAAATGTGGTTTAAAAGCACTCCATGTCCAATATTGTCCAACAATAAACCAAGCAAGCAGAAATAGATTTAATACAGCATCCGTAAAGCCAGATCCATCTATAAAAAGAGGATAGAAAAAGAAAAATTTTGTAAGCGGGAAAAAAAAATACAAACTATTGTCAGTTTCTTCTTCTTGATCAAGTTCTATGCCTTCTAATTTTCGCATTCGTCTTCGACGAAATTGTTTCCATAATAAATTTAATACACGTACAAGCCCCATCGAACCAACAACTAGTAAATAGACTGGCAGATTTGGTTGAGCAGGACAATCATCTAGATATTTAACGCCTATATATATATAGATACATTATTAAATTTACAAAAAAAAAAGATTCCATTATTCTTACCCATGAAGAAAAGTATCACTTGAAACACAGTTAATAAAACCAATAAAGCTGTAGCAATGACTAAAATAAATATTAAAATTCTTTTCAGGTGAAATGTAAATGAATCTTTTGAAGCTTTTAATTTTCATCATATTACAAATTCTTTTATTTTCAAAACAGCTGTTAATCTTAGATGTTCTTACATGTAAAAATTTGTATCAGACGATATCCGACTAGATAAGTATTTTACAGGCGACTCTTCGTAATTAGCTGAGAGTGAATGTATAATTTAATATGATAATATCTATTCCAAGGGATTTTTATAGTTTTGATGAAGCTATTTTCTTGCTTTGTAAATAGGAGGGATTTTTTCTGAATTCTTAGATTTATATCAGTGACCTGCAATATAAGATCGTTTTTATCGGCAACTTACAAAAGCGTTAATGGCATATTTTGTTATGTATAAATCAGAACATATAATATAATTCTTTCTATTCGACAGGATACTTTCAAATTTTTATGCCTCTGTTTTTAAGTTCATCATCAATTCTATTTATATGTAAATCATTAATAAAAAAATCGAATATTTGATTGCAACTTCTGATGAATATATATATATGAGTGATGACTTAATTATCTATATAAAATATATTACTTGTATTTGTAACAATAGTAAAAGATTTTTTAACAAATTCCATGTATGTTTCAGAATCTTGAATGGCTTCACCTATGAAATCAAAAGTTGTTTTGAGAATAGAAACATTTCTTTTACTTACCCAGTCGACTAAGAATGGATACATAGGGATCACTATCTTTAATATCTTCGACCCATTCGCTCGATGATAATAACAGACGATGATCTTCTTGCGATAGCTAAAATAGAATTTCTAATTAGATTGATGATAGAATGATAATCTATATTTATAGATGACAGTCTGTTGTTGATTAACAATGATACATCATTCATAGAATTTCGTTTTCCAACTTACGGTTTTTTTATTTTTATCCGTATCTCGTTGTTTTAAAAATTGTGCATAACTACTACTAAGACTACTGAAACGTGTTGATCGTTGTCCATCAAGACCTGCTGTTGGTACATCCATCACATTCGAATTCAAGCGACTTTTCGATCGTGTTAACATTGATGAAATAGCATTTAAATCAAATGATGAACGCCGTGGTTGGACCTCAACGGGCTCCAAATGAATGTGAACAGGTGGTATTGATTTCACGATATTCATGACTTGTACAAACCTTAATAATCTTTTAGCCTCGAGCAGTTGATTTCTAGTTTTACTATGTTTTGAGAATGAATGGAGCAAGAGTCGTTCTCCCCCCTCTCTCTCTCTCTCTCTCTCTCTCTCTCTTTCACTCTTTTCTCTACTACTATTCCTATGAAGCTACAAGTATAAAAGTAGACTGAGGGCGATCAAATAAAAAGAAAGAAGAAAAAACGCATAGAATTTCTAGGAAATAAACGTACTCAAACTCAACTTTAACACTGACGAATATGACATATATTGACATAGAATATAAAAATGCAAATATCCTCTTTGCCAGACTATTTAGTTCGTGTTTCCGCACCATTTACTTGACATGAGCGAAAAAACAAAAATTATTACATTGATACATTTTTATATTGCATTAGTAAATATTTATTCGAGAAAAAAAACTAAAATTAGAACATTAAAATGCCTTCATTCTAGTGGCTTTTAGATCAATGAGAATATAAATATCAAACAACAACAAAAAAAGAACTTGAGTATAGAGCATAATAGAAAATATTGAAAAATTAAAATCTGTGAAAATTATTAAAGAGTGTTAAATAAAAAGAAATTTCACACTCTAAACCAGGCGTCGCGCTCAATCTTTATCATTAAAACTGGGCGCATGGAAATATTCTAGTGGTTAATTAGGCATAAGCAGAAATAGTAATAATAGTCAATTATCTAAAACTGAATCTATTTTCCTGTTCTAAGAATACGCAAATTGTTAGGTTATATGTGGGCCTAGAAATATATGTAGAGGTTCAGCGTATTTGTTGCTTTGCTATAAACATAACATAGAGCACCATATGATCTGTATTGTTATTTTATGGAAAATATCAGCGATCATAATGGCATGACAGTCGGTCGACGTTCAACAAAAAGAAAACAATCGCCTATTGACATTAGACAACATAGTTGTAATTGTTGCATGAACATTGAATTACGGTTTAAATGGTAGCTGTTTTTTCTCACTCCATAGAAGAGTTCATTAAGTCGGATACTTGATGATAGTATATCGACCATCGAGGTTCTTACTGTTTGCAGTACGTTTACTGAATGGTATACAAAATTCATTTTAAATACCCATATTTATGATAGAACTAGTTATAGAGGGTTAGTTCATTTAAACTATTGATAACTTATTCGTTGTATGATTCAAAGCGAGCACGAGTAATTGAACTGAAAGATTTGTTTTTTTATTTTAAGAATATAAAACTGGAAACTATCTGTGTTCATTTCCTTTTTCTTTTATTCCGATGTTATTCGCCTACGGTTCACTCACTATCAGGTTCTTGATTTAAATAGTAACTGAAAAGTATTGATGTTAATCAAGAATAAAAGGGAGATCTGAGTTTTTTTTACCATTTTTGATTGCTGTTTGCCATCACTATTGATTATTCCACTAGTAGGTACGAAAAGTGTGCTAATACCACCATCCATATTTTCTCCTGGTAACTGCTGTTCTATTACTTCATCGGTTCCAGTTGGATGATTGGATTGGCGTCGTGCAATTGATGGTGACCGTCCTTGTATTGTCAAACGTGTTTTTCTTCGAACACTAGTTTGACGACGGGAAGAACATTTTCGTTCAATTAGAAAGGCTGTTGCTATGTTAGCTAATGATACATGTCCATTCTGTACGTCCGGGGGTGCATTACCACTTCCGCTACTTGTTCTGAAGAGAAGAAAAACAACAGAATAATTTTTAGAATACCGATAACTTCAATTGTGATTAGCAATTTCCGATAACAAATAAATAAAAGAAGAAGAAGAAGAAAAAACCAACAGTGCACCGATCACATTAACAATGAAAATTCAACGTTTTTCTATTAAATGTTTTTTTCGGGTCAAATGTTCTACTGTCTTTCGCCTGACTTCTGATTTCATTTAGAAAAATTTAATTTCTCATGATTCAAACTTTGCCTATTGACACGTATAGTAAAAATCTCCTAAATATCTGTCTTGACTAACTTCTACGCAATCAATATGTATAAAAAAAACAGATCTCATTATTTTATTTTTCTGAAATGTTGGACAACTACTCGTATAGATCGATAGATAGATGTGTTTCGATCACTTTCTTGTTAGCTATAGATGATTGTTGCCCACGGCATGCTATGTTGATACAAGATCAATAACAGGTCGACTTATTCCATTTGATAAAAATATTATCATATTGATCTTGTTTAAAGTCGATTTATTATTTTATTAGAAATATGAAGTCTATGCTTATGGATATTCCAGCCTAACATAAGGATCTCGGAAGATAGAACTATTAGCTCTTTTTTCTTCTGTTACATTAACATGGTTACATAGAATTCGTTACGATTCGTAATTTGAAGAGAATTTGCAATAGTTTTCTTTTTTTTTCGGAAATAACATTTCCAGAAAAAACTCTTCTAATTGACATACAAATTTGCAGCTAATCGGTAAAGAGGAAATTTTCTCGCCATTTTTTTCGAAGCATTTGTTGTATTCATAAAATTCTATAGGATTATTTTGTCTTCCGGCAATGATAAATATTTTGCATGTAAGGGAAAGCTTTGAAGATCTTTTTTATTTAACATATAATCTTAATAACTGATGGTATTTACAAAAATCTAGTTTTATATATGTGAGATACATATTTTAACTGATATTTTCTGACCAAATATAAATATTTCTCTCTGTAAGTTACAATAATGAACGGTAACATTAGCTTTTCCAATTGATGTCTTTATAAACATTAATATTTACTTCGTCTATTTTTACCTTACGCGTCGAACAATTCGTCTGAACGGCCTTCGTCTTGCTGCTGTTTCAAGTCGCATTTTTATTCGAAATATTCTCACAATTACTTTTCTTATACAAAATCGTGATAATTTTTTTCGCTTTCAAGTACTCATATTTTTGCACGATAATTAAGAAAATAAAACTTTCTCATAAAATAATATAAAATGTTAATTTAATACGTGCTTACCGAACGCTTCTCGAGCAATATATTTTCCATATGAAACTATAACTAACTACTACGAATACGAACGGATAAAAGAAACTTAGATAACAGCACTCACTCAACAATCAGTTTTTAGCTCTTAAAATTTGTCAATCAATATTCACTTCAGATTGAAGTATGCATGCTATTGAGAAAACAACTAGATAAGATCTATCGAGAATTGAGAAGGATAAAACACACTTACAGATCTTATGTTTGACAAAATTGATTATAAATTCGGAAGAAAGGAAAAATGACGCTTAACACATACCTGCCGTTAACCGTTATTGTTGGATGTGACATTTTGAACGCTTCTTAAATAAGATAAAAAAAACAATGATTTTGATTGATCTATAAAATTCAATATCATAAAGGATTTAATTTTGATAAAAAAGTAAACAATACGATATGAAATATTGCTTTCGAAAAGCAAAAAATATAGAATTGTTTTCGGAAATAAATATCAGATTAAAAGTTCTATTCGTTTTTCAATATACTCATTGTGATCTTTCCTTTTGATCACACGGAAATTCATATAAATCATTCTAATATTTACACTTATTACGTTAACTCGACATACTTGATTTGATCAATATCGAATATTCGATGTGAATATAATTATGATAATTGCATTGAGTGGCAGAACGGTGAGTAGTTGGAGCTCGTGCACATCTTTTTTTCTTCGAGTATCTCGCAATTCATCTACTTCAATCCATCATCCGTTGTTTCCTTATACTCTTTTTTTCTTTTTTTCTTCTTCGGTTTGTATGCCGTCTCGGTTGATGATGATACTGATAATTTTTGTAGTTTCTTTCTCTCTATGTGTCTGCCTGCCTGCCTGCCTGCCTGCCTGCCTGTCAACGATAGCTAACACTTTTGCTCGAAGCTAAAGTTAAATATGCATCCTGAAATTACTATTTATGTTTCCTTCTTCTTGTCTACATGTAACTATTAGATCTCGTTTATAAAAAAAAAAGAAGAAGAGGCAAACCTACGTAACTTGTTGACTGACTTGCATGTTCATCAACTATTAAAAGGCAATCTGCATAGTAATAATATGTGATACACCCATTTATATATTCGCCATGATGTGTGTTATTTCTTTGGATGGATTTTATATGCAAAAACTAAAATAATAATAATAATATTCGCCATAAAAGAAAAAGAAAAGGATTTTTCAAGCGTAAATTGTTCTCTATTTATCATTGATGCAGAATTTCCTTGATAAAAAGCTTAACAAATGACAAGGAACTCATTATATACTTGATGTCATAGTATTATTTCAATTGTTTCTTATTTATTCAAATGATTTACGTATTCAGTGCACTGGCGGGGATCCACCTGTTCGGCGAACCTGTGACTGCCATCTCCTTGCAAAATGCTTTTTTCATTTTTCTACAGCAGTAACAAAAATAATGGCAATTGAATAACACCGAATTCTGAATCGAGCACTGATTCTGTAGTACGATTTCAAATAGATTTTATAAATTTACCTATGAAAACACGAAGACAAAGAAGGTAAACTTTGCTTTTAATAAATTACTTTTTGATTAGAGTTTATTTTATCATCTAATGTTCATGTGTCAAAGAAGATTTATGTGTTTTGTTTTTTACGAAGTTGGATTATGTCACAGTCAACGTCGTAGATTTAGCTTGTCGCTATTCAATGCGAAGCCTCTTTTATCTTCAACTTAGGATCAATTTTTATCCTTTTCTACTTGGCAACTCATTTCTTTTAAGATCCATCTGAATCAAATATCTCAAGATTCAAATATCCCAATTATTTTTAGTATCACAGCGGGAGTAAAAATGAACCTTTTCTTTTTTTGTTTTTTATAGAAGATTAGCTACGGAAGATGTTCAGGAAATTATGTTATTTCTGTGAATAAACTCTATGAAATATAATTAAACATATTACGAAATGAATAATTTTAAAATGTAGATTTTCCCCTAAAAACCTAAATTTTTATATCCACTATTACGTGAAAATGAAGAATTGATCACTAATAGAAAACTGAATTATTGCCGATTTATGTTATCATTCCTTAAGTGATACTTTATCATATTTCTGTTTGAATTGTTATGAGTATGTGCGATGAAAATTCTTTTTATCTACAGTCAGGAACTGACTACAGGAAATAATAGTCATAATTAGTCTCATTTTTCATAAAGACCTGGATCGAACACCATGTGAACCAAAGAGTAGAGTTTTTGACTTTTAAGTTCTTCGTTACTTGACATGATCTGATTGACAAGAATGACAACAAAGAAGACAACTCGGACATTTTTTTGAAATAATAATCAAATATTTAATCATCCTTTTGAATACGAGTCGATGTTTCCTCATTCTATTTTCGAATAGTTTTTTTCTCAATTGAAACAAACGACCAGATTCTTAGTCGAAATGAATATCGTTAATTATTTTAATTTCATGAATCTTTTTCTATAAATAACTTTCAAATTGCTTGCTTTTAATTGTTTAATAAAATTTGCGATCAAAAATAGATTTTTTCTTTTATCAGAAGTACTTAATCAGATGCTCAATGCGCCAGTGATCACTTTTTTCTTGATGAAATTCCAGCAAATAGTTAATACTAGTGAAATCAACACTTAACAAAATTTCGCTATTCAATTGAAGATTCATCAAAGGCTATTTTCGGATTTTTAAAAGTCCTTAATCATATTTGAATATTTTTCTGTGTACCTGCTTTTTTGAAATAGTAATTTTAATCATCTTATCGAAAAAATTACAATAGGGAATTAAAAAAACTAGAGGACTACCGGGAAGTTGACCATATAGAAATAAAATCAACATATGAACGACATTTGTATAGAGAATGAAAACTTTTCTATTCGTTAAATGAAGAGTTACTAATAGAGAAAAAAAAATAGTGGCGCTCAAATGCCACATAGAGCAAAAAAGAAGCATTTTTAGCCACAACATACTTGAAGAGGTGCTGACATGAGGTTCATGGCGTTTTGTTTTCACAACTTTTTTTTCAGCATGCATCATAACCTGTGTAGAAATGTTCGTTCAACGTGTCTGGTTAATTCTCATTCATTGATTACTGATTACTCACTAGAGACAGTTGAATGTAATCAATTGGAATCAGAAGTTGAGACACTTGTTATTTATGTATTCAGATTTTGTTTTTGTAACTTATAGTTAGTTCATTGAGTATACATTGTTGAAAATAGCCAGAAACGATATTAACTGGAATATTAAAGAGCGCTAATTAGAATTCGGATGCAGGCTACGATTGTCAGAATTAAAAATAAAGTAAAGCTATATGAAAATGTCGATATCGACGATGTTTTCAGTCTTTGTCAATAGTGTTGTAAACTCCCGAAGATCTAATGTCAAGCCAGAAAAAAAACGCTTTATAAAATTTATGAATGAAAGTGTGAAAGACATATCTAAGAATTACTTACATATCGGTTAATTTTATTAGTA
The DNA here is from genome assembly GCA_900239745.1 of Rotaria magnacalcarata. Taxonomy (NCBI): domain Eukaryota; kingdom Metazoa; phylum Rotifera; class Eurotatoria; order Philodinida; family Philodinidae; genus Rotaria; species Rotaria magnacalcarata. The sequence goes on along the minus strand of OENM01000382.1, from coordinate 68,244 downwards.
TTGAATCAACATCAGTAGAATCTCCATAGATGTCAAAACTGATTCACTCAGAAAACCAATAGCTTCTTTTGCGATCTGCATCTCATTTTATATTGATTGGTTCAATTTGTTTTGCAGCTTGTATATGATAAAACTTCACATATGTATTTGTATACTTCGTTCTCAGCTAAATAATACTCCCAGGTCGACTGATCCGATAGGAACCTGGAAATATCCTACAATCCGATACAATTCTATCGGATTCCGGGTCCAGGAATCGATGTCGGATCCTCAGTGTCGGAATCTTATGAACTTCCGATGACATACAACGGTTTTTCGCTGGAATTCGTAGGAATCCGACACTGAGGATCCGACATCGATTCCTGGACCCAGAATCCAACGATAATTCTGTAAGATCTGACAGAATCCGATAAAATCGTATTGGATTCCAGTCGGATCGGATGGGTTCCGATAGGTGCCTACTGTCGGATAGCTCGACCTGGGCTGTTTTCACTTTAAAAAGTACGTAGACGGTAATAATAGCGATGCGATTGATACACTAATTCTATATAATTCTTCTTAATCGATCCTTCATATATATATATATATATATATATATTAATAATAGTCAAAGTGTAACTGTTAGTTCGAGCAGGTTAAACTACTTTTGGTAATGATTACCATGTTAACAAATACATAATATTGAAAAAAATATGAACAAAGTCGATCTTACGAAAGGTTGACTTTGTCTATTCATTTGATATTCTCCATGTATGAATTTATGTTTTAGTTTTTTTGTATATAATTTTCCAGACATTCGATATTTACATACCTGTTTGAAACCCTTAACCAAATTGATTATAACTTGGTGTGATTTTGATTAAAGTATCCGCCTGTTCTTTCCCTCTAGCTCTGGTCTATGCTCATATCTGCATCGAAAAAGCAAATAATGAAAATTCTATTCAAGGAAAAACAGTTTGTTTCATTGGGTGAAAGTATAACTTTATAGCTCACGTTCATGAGCGTCCATACGTGCATGAGCCGTAGACTCCTAGGTAAAACAAATCTGTTAAAAAATAATTTTAATGTATTATCAAGAGATTCGAGCTGAAAATCAATCACCGACAGACTTCTCAGCTGCGGCGTAACCAGGCGAAGGGCAAATAGACAATTGCCCAGTTCATTTGGAGAGTTGCCCATTGAAATTTTATTTTTTCCGAATTGTTTATTTATTTTTGAATTAGATAGTTGCTGCATTTTTTTTTCTTCCATCTGCATTTCACATACATTCTTTGCTTGTTCTTTCTGTGAAGAATTCAGCAAAGAAGAAGAAAAGAATCGCTTCTTCTATTTTGACTTCTGCATGTTTTGTTTTCCTTACTCGTCTATGTGTATAGTGTGTCAACAGCTTCTGCTGAAAGAAGTTTTAGCAAGGGGAGCGGAAAGACTATTTTAATTTTCACAATTTTAAGTGATTTTTGGTGATTTTTACCAAATTAAAACCTACCGGAAATGACTAGCAATCATTGACAATCATCGACCATCACTGAAAACCCATTCTGTTGATTTATTTGATGTTATCTGAAGCAATTTTACATGATTTTAAAGATGGCTTCGAGTGATAGGAAGCGATTTGGAACAGATCTACTTTTTGATCTGATTTTTGTTGATTTTTACCCGATTTTCGGTTGATTCAAGTCTCTCCCCCTCCCCCGAGTTTCAGCGAATTACCGAGAATTAAAAGTAAGTGTCCGTTTACAATAAAACTAAATAGGCTAACCGGACTCACTGCTGCATACATTCATAAAGATCTCGATATATACTTCAATGAAATATTGAAATTATATACACAAATTCATCATCGTTGTCTTGATTTTCGTGTTTGAATTTGAAATATAAATGTTATGAACCGAGACATTGAAAATAGACTAAATAACACCTGACGCAGGCCTAAAATCTGAGTTTGATACATATTTGATTTAGAGGACCTCCTTTCATTTTTTTACGTTATCGGTACTTTGTTGAACCAAAACCTTTTGACCCATCAATAAAAGTCTTACTCATTTGCCCATGGTGTTTTTCCAACGCAATAGAAGTTTGCCCATTGGTCTAAAAATCCTGGTTACGCCGCTGCTTCTCAGCGATGCAAAATGACAGGTAACAAGAAATATTTCTATTCAGATATTTTCATAGCATCCATCTTAAGTCTAGTTTTCAATATTTGGCGATATCGTTGTTTCTATAACACATTACGAAGTATCATTGATAAAACGTATGTCACAAACAAAAGGCAGTTGTAGAATAAAATCAAACGGTTAACGAGTATATAAAAATAGGTTAAAACTGTGGTGTTAGAAGTTCGCCCGTTAACTAAATTGCATGTTTTTATTTTTTAAATCTTTGCATTAAGTGCACTATTCAGTCATTTTAATATTTTTAATTTCATTATTGATGCCTGAATGGCCACAATAAAATGTTGGTAGTTTTTTTCCTGCAACGGTTTACCATTTTATATATTGATTCTAGAGAAAGTTGAATAAATCAATAACAGACGAAAACAATAGTTTGTGATATTTATAGTTCTTATAATTTTTCAACACGTGTTTGTGCTTTCATGCATTCTACATCACCAGCTCGTCACATAGAACGCTAAGATGAAATAAGAAATGTTTTATTCGATAGAAAAAGCGGCATTTTATTGATTATTTAATTTAAGCAAATTTTTAATAATGTTAGCAAGCATAGTTCAATCTGCCATGGAAAAGAATCCATCTCATATTAATCAAAATGTTTGTTTCAATTCTAGTTCATGTTCATTATATTCACTTGATTTCTATTTATACTATTCATTTATGAATTTATTGGTAAATGAAAAGTTTGACGATAGAAAAACTAAAAACAATTTTGCTAGGTTTACATTCACTTTTTCGGTGTGTCTGGGGCCGTATACCAATCAAAATGCACTTGAACATAATAACGATATGAACAGAGACACGGAAGACCATTAAATAGGCACGACTGGCAGAAACAAAGAAAGAGAGTGGACGTCCTTTTTCATTCGTCATCTCTTATACTAATCAGCTGCCCTCGACCATAACACCAGAACAAAGAAAATGATTTTGAATAGCCGAATGAAACTGAAAAAAATGAATCGATTCGATTCGGCAGTTTCGACGTTCCATTCGGAGTCAATTCGATTCGATTTCGGTCTCTGCTAGGTATTCATATTATAAACTCTTGTTATGAAAGTCGGAGAAAAATTATAAATAAACCTTGTCAAATCATTTTTAGAGCCAGTAAACTTTTCCAAGTAATTGATTCGTATCTTCAACTTTCATACCAAATATAAATTTGTTTTTCACATTCAACTTCGCTATCTATTTCGGCATTTGCACCGTCCTCTGTGCCGATGGTTATAATTTTATTCAGCATCATTTCCATACTATCTGCACTTGATACTCAGTTAATTCAACAGTCGGAATAATTTTCTTAGTTTAAAAATAACAGTTATGGCAGAGATGGGCAAGTCAGCGTTTTTTTGACTCAAGTCAAGTCAAGTCATAGCTAAGTCAAAGAAAATTCCAAGTCAAGTTGAGTCATAATTTAATCAAAAAATCATTAGATGAAGTCATTTTTTGACTTAACTTGCCCATCTCTGAGTTATGGACATTTTGAAAAACTTGAATTATTCTTTCTAAATAATCGAAGTAAGCATTGTTGATTATTTTCTATCGAAGAAACATAGCAAATATGTTGTTAGTTAGTATATATGAGGAAGTGAAGCTATGGAGTGCAACAACTCTGCATTATATTGATCTTATGTACCTATTCACAGCAAAGATTGCGAGTAAAGAAGATATCAGATGAAATAATTGAATATGTTGCAAACCAACTGATAGATATCGATATTCAACCTTTTCGTTAATAGTAGCAGTGTGATAACATAGTGCAGCCAGAACAATATCGATCATTTCACTAATAAATAAGTTTTACTTGTATCCATTCCCATTGTAGTCTAATATATTAGCCGGGCGTTCAGCAATTTTGTCCATTATTGCTTCAGTCTACTCAAATCTGATTTTCTTCTTTCTTAATTTATGAAACTAATTAACGAAGCGAGATTTTGATTTTGTTTATTCTCTCTCTCTTGATAATGGTTCTCCAACAGTCTTTTAAAATTTAAAACATTATCTATGATAATGCTAATTCAATGAATGATCAAGTTATTCATAATCTATTTTTTCATTTCGATATCGAATAAATAAGGAAATCATTATTGCATTTTATGTTTATTTCACGGAATAACTAGCACGAAAAATAACCGGTTAAATTATTTCTTTTAGAAATAATCCTTGCATGAACATTTACCATTTGTGAAGAAGTGTTGAATACGATTTGAATCTCGAATGATTATTTCACATTTACGAATGGCAACTGCAACTACCGTTTTAATAGTACGATCTTGAAAATAAAAGTAAATTAAGAATAAAAACAATATACTCAAATGTTCACTTACGACAATCACTACAAACAGGAACGTAAATAGGGGGGGGGGGGGGGGGGGGGGGGGGGGGGAGGGGGGGGGGGGGGGGGGGGGGGGGGGGGGAGGGGGGGGGGGGGGGGGGGGGGGGGGGGGGAGGGGGGGGGGGGGGGGGGGGGGGGGGGGGGAGGGGGGGGGGGGGGGGGGGGGGGGGGGGGGTGGGGGGGGGGGGGGGGGGGGGGGGGGGGGGGNCCCCCCCCCCCTTCCCCCGCTGCTCTGAGACCTGACTTATGCCCCTGACTACAAATACGAATATTAGATGTCAATTGAATTCGTGTTGTATTCGGATTGACCACAAAGTGCCATGCAATGGTAAGTAATTCAGTATGTGTAGAAAAACTTGGCTTGCCGGCTTTACTCTGATACGAGGGAAGTATTATCGAATCCGAATCATAGTATTCAGGATTCTCAATGAATTCATTTGGTATATTGTCAAGCTTCGGATAGACTTCAGTTGAATGAGAAGGAGATTTATCATGAACTCGAGATTGCTACGGAATATAATTTCATTAAAGAATTAAAACTATTATTGCAGACTTACAAAGTGCGGAATATTGGCTGGATTCTGTGAAGATCCATCTGCTTTCTTGCCACTGTTTCCAGATGATTCATCAGTATTGGCAAGAAGAACAGCAGACGAAATGAAGGAATTTGTCATCTCTGGAAAAAGTTTCTTCATACGATCGTAAGGTTTTGGTAATAAACAACTGTTGTCGACATTTTGAGCTCGTGATAACAAATTTACTAAAATAAAAGAAATTAAATTTTAATAAATTATTTAACAAAACAAACTTTCATTTTATAAAAATTATTCATTATAAATTTACTCACTAAAATTTGTAATAACTCTTAATAGATTAGTAGAATAGTACATTTCCATTTGATAGAAGTGCGTAATTTTCATGTCAATTATTTACAATCTAATGGAATTTTATCGATATTACTGTCATCAATGGAAATCAATCGTAATCAATAAGCGGATAGTGAGTTTTGAGACAAATCTTTTTTCTTTATATCTTTAAATATTATAATTATCAAAAGCATATGGATATTAAAATAAAATTCCTTTCACTGGATAAAATATGAAAGAAAAGTAGGTCGAAGAATCTTTTATTTCGTTGAAAATAAATCGAAAGTATCTCTCGTGCTTTACTATACCATATCAATCTATTCATTAAAAGAGAAATACTAACTGTACATCGATGATACAGGTGTATAATGATGTTCATACTCTTCAATCAACTAATGAGCTTCTTCAAAACACGACGCACCACTAAGACAATCAATCTAAATTTACAGATCAATTGAAAGCAGAGACGAGCACAGGACAAGATTTTCTGCCCTGCCCTGCTAGCTTCTCGGTCCTGGCGGGCGGCAGGACCAATTAGAAAATTTTTTCGTAATTTTTTCAATATAATTTTCAAGAAAAAACTGTCAGGATCGAACGCATGATAAGATTTTCTATCTTGCCCTGTTTTGTCCTGCTAACTTTTCTGTCCTGGCGGGCGGCAGGACAGGACAAAAATCGAAATCGTCCTGTCCTGTGCTCATCTCTGATTGAAAGTTATTTTTATAAATAAAAATCATCTTTCTCATATACCATTGTAGCATAGATTGGTTTTATTTTCATTTGAATATTTTTAAAGACTGAACGAGCTTCATCAACAAGTATTGATTTTGAACAGACATTTAATACACCAACATAAATCATTTCATCTATCGATTCTAGTGACATCTGATGATAAAGTTCAATTGATTTAGCACTCATTCCGTTTAAACCAAATGCATTAACTGATTAATAAAATAAAAACCGTTAAAATGTTTTTTCTAAGAAAAACAATTAAAACAAACTCATCGCTGCGTTTCCTCCTTTGCCAAGTAGAATTGTTTCTTTCAAAAATTGTTCTGCTTTAAAAACAAAACCAATAATAGCAAGTTGCTTCAATACCATCCGCTTTCATTCGATCGAATAAATTTAATGTTTCTGAAGGTTTCATTTCTGCATTAAATAGATCCATCATCACTGCATACACTGGCAACATTTTTTCCTTCGATGAATCATATATTACTTGAGTATCTTCCAAATCACTACATTTTAAAAATACATCTAATACTGAATTTAAAAGACAGTCATCTGGAAAACATGATTTCGGAGTATTTTCAGAAATCCTTTTTGATAAATTTAATTCTTCATTCGTTCCCACTGGACTACTAGTATTAAATGTAATATTTGTAATTGTTTCGTCAGGACTGTTTATTTTATTGAAAATATCGATTGCTTTCTGAGTTAGATTATTGTCAATGTAACCTTAAGAAAGATATTTTCGATTCATTTTACTTTTTAATATAAAAATAATCACCTTCGATCATAACTTCGTACATAGACGATAGTTTTTCTTTTGATTTGTCAAAAATCGTTTGAGCATGTGTAATATCTCGACATTTCATTAAAGCATTCAATAAAGAAGTTATCAGACATGTGTTCGAATAATAGGACTGTGGCATATTTTTGCTGGCAGTATTTATTAAATTCAATGCTTCATTTGTTCCTGATTGACTGCAGGCAATACGCAAAAGATTTATTACAATATCATTAGGCTTCTTAATTTCTGTGAAGATATCAATTGCCTTGTCAGGTAGATTATTTTTTAAATATCCTTTAAGAAAGATGTATGATCGAACAAAATTACGAAAACAAGAACCACTACCTTTCATCATCGCTCCATGCATTGATAAGGATTTTTTTTTCTGTTGAATCGAACAGTGACTGAGCATTGGCTACATCACTACATTGCACTGTAGACGAAAAGAATTAATAAAAACACAAAACTTTCCTCTTGAAACTTACTATACAACAAATGGATTAGTAATGCTGATATATAAAATTCATTCTTTAAACGTGATGAAACAAGTTGATGAATATTCGAACCACGTTGAAGATACGATGTATAAGCGCATGCCTTTAANAAGCTTGTGTAATTGCTAGACTCGAACATGTTAGAATATTATTTTCTTTATAGTTATCAAATAATTCAAGTGTTTTATCAAACTGTTGAGAATCTTTCAACTGTTTCATTTCAGTACCCGAATTAACATTAGATTGGATATTGACTGAACGTTTCAGTAAGACTTTCAGCAATGATACACGATGATTTAACAGTTTGTTCGTCTTGAGCACTATTCTATATCAATTATATTGGAAATTAATTCTATTGTCGGCGCCAGAAGTAGATGGAGAAAACTCAACTCAAGGAGGAATATCTCCTGAACAGATGCAACTAGCGACCTGCGGTTTTCACCATTAGCAAGAAAGTACCCAGGGCATCCACACATGGTAAAATATAATTGGTCAGCAATGAACCAATCGAAAGCATTCTCGATGGAAATGAAATGTTGAGCATGGTATTCTGGAGCTGTTTCTCAACTTTGCTCGATTGTTTATTTACGTTTTTGATAGAAAAATTGTTCTCTTTCGATCTACGAAAAGCTGGCCTTTCTAGCTCGTTCCATTCAACAGTTATAAGAGTTTTCCTGAGAACCTTGATTTCAGCCAAGTGACCTTCGATCAACTAGGAAACACTCTGGGATGGGATAATTCATCATGCTGAGTCGAATGGTGATATTTGTTTTTAGGTTCAAAATCAGCCTACAATGCTTTTAACAGAGTTTTTGAATCTCATAGAATCTACCGCTACGTATCACACAAGTCTATATTTCGGAAATATTGAGATAATACTCTAAGACCCCAAACACACCAAAAAATTTAAAACCGAATAAACCAATCAGGTCGCTAGAAACGTTAAAACAGAATTAAGTCATCTTTTCGAGACGAATTAACGTTAATGCACCAATCAGATATGATTTCGTTTCACCAATAGAAATAAAAATGTGGCGCCTTCTACAACTACGTTTTTCCTAGCGTGATACTCACGGATCTTTTTCTAGTGAATGCTTTATAATTTGTTTTGGTATAGTTTGGCTTCGTAAATATTTTTTCTCTGTTTTTCAATAGTTCTAAAAGTTTTTTAATAAAAAGGAAATACATGATAAATTTTTTGTTTATGTTTCGTAATGTAATAACTCGTTCTTGATCTAATAATCTATTTTAAAATAGATTTTATTTCATTAATTTATTAACAATGCTTTTGAGAATGATGTGTTAGTAAGCGCACACGTACGTTAGCGACACTTCTCATGCATTAATAATTTTTACTATGCACTATGCATACATGAAAGAGGCCTGCTTCATACTCTGATTGGTGGATTAATTCCTTGGTGTGGACGCTTGTTGAATTAAAACAAAATTAATTCTGACGAATTTTTGGTGTGTTTGGGGTCTAAGCTGATTTTGAACCTAAAAACAAATATCATCATTCGACTCAGCATGATGAATTACCCCATTCCAGACTGTTTCCTAGGTGATCCAAGGTCACTTCGCTGAAATCAGGGGTCTCAGGAAAACTCTTATAACTGTTAAATGGAACAAGGTAGCAAGGCGGACTTTTCGTAGATCGAAAGAGAACAATTTTTTCTATCAAGAGCGTAAATTAGCAATCGAGCAAAGTTGAGAAGTAGTTCCAGAGTACCATGCTCAACATTTCCATCGAGAATGCATTCGATTGATCCATTGCTGGTCAATTATATTTTGCTATGTGTGGATTAGTATTTTTAATAGGATTTCGAAGCACAGTGTACACGTACACCCTGCTAAGCCAAAAAGTTTATTTTCAGAGTGTACTTCATAGGAAAACAAAGTGTATTCTCAAAAACCAGAGTGTACGTACACTTTGTTCTGCTGGGGTACAC
>OENM01000382.1:9552-50947 GCA_900239745.1 Rotaria magnacalcarata | reverse complement strand
TTCAAATTCTGTTCTGACAAAAGTTGCGTATTGGTGCTGGGTTTAATTTAAAACAAGCGCGACTTTTATAGCTCTCCTACTGGCAGAGCCTTAGGGATTCGCCTGGTAGCCATAATTCGTATGTAAATAAGTCATATTTTCGGCTCAGTTCAATATATCGAACTGAAAATTTTATCACGGCTGTTTCCAATGAAGACCAGTCATTCCTGAAAATTTTGAGCTCAAACGGACTTTTCTAAGTGACAAATCAGATCTGAGGGGGAGGGGGGCTTAAACCCAGTTGATTTTCATCTTCAGCACTCATTTTAATCTAAACCAGTACAACCATCAATAGATTTAAAACAAACTTTTTTTTCGTTTTTGCGGTAATCGATGATTAGTCGATTGATAAATACACAGCCCTAATGCATTGATTTGCGTTGGAGAAAAAAAAGTACTTTTTTTCAGTACTTATCTATCAACCACTATGTATTCGATGGTAAATATGTGTAACCCTTGATTATCTTTTTCTCACGACAGGTGCAAAAAATCGATGTATTTCAAGGGTACCTGGCATTAATAATTATGTCGGAAAGAGGAGATCTGTCAACAATACCATAACATTTTGAAGGCATTACGATATTAGGTCGACAATTTTCTTTGTACGTATAAGATATAAAATAAAGGACAATCGCAGATCTAGCTACGTGATATTACTAAGCATAGTTTAGATTTTTGGACTAATTAATGAGTATATATTTTCATTTTGAATAAGAAAAAAAGATTCTAGTATCGTTTTCTATAACATTGAGTGTTCTTTTTGTGGGGAGGTATATCTAATAACAATATTTACAATCTTTTTCAGACATCAACCAATTCAAAAGTCATTAGATTTCTGTAAATAACTAACAAACACAACGTTCATCCACAAATTGTCTAAACTGTCAGTAACGATGTCTCTCCTAATAAATAAAAGAACTATACAAAAATATATGTTGAATAATTACAAAACTCCACACAGTTTTTCTAGAAGATTAAGCATTGACATTTTCATTTATCGAAAAATCGAAACAATACGGCATTCAAAGCTCTGTGCTTACCCGTGAATTATTTCTTATCGGATTTCCAGAATAGATTACACAATCGATCTAGAAACTACGTAGTTTGTAACTTACTTTACCTTCTAGGTCAACAAATACAGTTCTTAGTACAGTCGTATTGCGATCGTAGATATCTATACGATTGTGTAGGGAATAAAAAGATAATGTACCAAGAAAAACACAGACCCCAAAATAGCTTTTGTTTACCAAGACATTTAAAGAGCTGTTTTTCTTCCGGTGAATGTCATCGTGTTTTTCCTGATAGGACATCATAATACACGAGCAAAGTACAGAACTGTATACGATCTCTAACAAATGTACTGATTTGCCCTGACATCAGTTAATAATAGTTCTTTCTTTTGCGGTAAGCGGTTCCATAGTTCTCTTTGCTGAATTATTCGTTTGTAATTTCTTAATTAGAAAGAGAAATAATATATCAACATTCCGGCAGATGTTGATTGTACTCGACATGAAGGTTGTACGTAAAATATATTTACGCTATTTGGTACGATTTGAGTTTGTGCATAGCTGCTAACTGATGTTGGATTGGCGAAGTACTATGAGGGTATGTTATCGTATTGTTGAATCCATAATACAGAGTTTTGCAAATGAAAAAAAAACAGATCGTCTCCAACAGTGGTTTTTATTTGACTTAATATGTCTCTTGTTTTTCCAAGTTTACGATTTCTCTTGGAGACTCTATTTTAGCTACATTGAATTCCTTAAATAATTGAACATAAAGTGATACTAATAGTTTTTAACATTTTTCTCAATGCAAGTAAAGATGTTCAATACAAAGTCAATTATTAGAATACTCATTTACTAAAATTAAATTAAATATTCCATAACTAATTTTTCCAAAAATGATAAAATCGTACTGTTTAAATTCTACGTTCTATTGGCATTCGTTTGTCTCAGCTAAATCAATAAAAGTATCAACACTGTTTTATGCTTTCTCAACATTTCCATTTCATCCATTTGAACTTCAATAGCTTCGTTTATTTGACTTTAATTGTTCCCACTTTTTTTTTCGTCGAATAAATGGTGACGACAAACATAAATAAAAAATACCTGTATGTTATGCCAACCAAGTACGAAGAGTGGATCCAGTCAAATAAAATTTCCGATTCACGTATGGAGAATAAAAATTGATATTTAAAACTCAAACCAGAAAAAAGTGGTTATGGAAAATAATAAGTACGTTTATACGTACAATGAAGCTTTTGTGAATCTTATAGTAATTAATTTTTTTCCTTGTGAAAGAAAATAAATGGTACTTCTGCAAAGAAAAACAGAAATATAAAATCTGTCGCTAGAATGAAAAACATCCTACGTTATAATGATTAAGGCAAAAGCCGAATTCTCTTTTTAGCCTGTTCAAAGAAAACGGAAGAGATGCGGATTCACTTGAGACATAAAAAAAAGTTATGTAAAATACTTGTTCTTATTAATTATTAATTAATAGGGGAATACTTTATTCATAAAAGAAAGTAATGGATTGCATAGTTAAACTAAACAACAATTCTGCTTTTGCAACAGCAAAAAAAATCATCGAAGCTTTTACTCCACGAAAAACAATTTTCTCGTTCCAACTTTTAATCGATACAAAAATCTGTTTTAATTCTTTTATCTTTATAAGAAAAGTAAAATTTACGATTAACATCTCATATAATATCCTACGAAGAATAAATACTTCCTATCAAATTGAATATGATCAAAACTAATGACATATATTTCGCTGTAATAAATTATATCAAGCAGGTATTGCTAGTAAAAATGAATCGAATAGGTAAAACTTTGTAATATACTCAATTGAAACCTTTCTAGTGAAATTGAATCCATAATGTAGATATTCTCGTCCAAATGTTTTTATTAACTATTAAGCCAATCCTTCTATTAATATCAAAGAAAATTAATCTTATATTAACCTTGGAACAGCTTTCTCTCTTAAACTACATGTTCCTTCTTATCGCAACACTTCACATGTGAACATCAAGATCGAGCTATTTATTCTGTAGACACAACTAAGTTTTTAACATGTTAATATCACATAAATAAATGTTTCACTCTAGTTCAATCGTTGTTTTCAATCAGTGGCTTCATTTTAACCCAGCTGTTAAATATCAAGCATACGTACAAACCGATTCATAAATAATTCTCAACAATAATCTCTGATGAATAATAAGAAATCAATAAAAAAAAATTCTTCTTGAATCGATTTGTAATGAAAGTCTACAGTTAGAATATTTCAAAATTTGCATCTAAATAGTTTTAACAATTTTTCAGTCGTTTAAAACATCAATATTGACATATCTCTATCATCCTATTCTAAAACTAATTTGCTTGACTAATTGCATGTCATTGTCCATGACTAATAATACAAATTATTGATGAATTGCTCCAGATGTATTATTCATACTTGAGCACAGATTGCACGCCTTTATTGAATACAGTGATCATACTTCAAAGAAGTATTTGCTCATCTTGTTCAGTGAAACTGATTGAACTAGTCTCGAGATATAATTTATGGGCTGCGCTTTATGCACAAAAAGGCTAAGGCAAATAATCCCAACATCACGATCAGTTAGAATTTGAAAAGAAATTAGACTTAAAACCGAAATCGTCTCTTATTTCACACAAAAAACAATTGACATCAGATAAATACTGTCTATACAATCAAAAGCTTAAAATTAATTCAAAATCTATTTCACAAATAAGTTCAACTTGTATCCAATAAGAAATTCACTTTCTTCTCTTCTTTGCTTTTGTTATTTAAACTGATCTACATTAAATTTTAAATCGTATTGAAATTTTCGTTATAATGTGAAAAACGAACAAATCATTTTCATATTTCTCAATCATCATGTTAAACTTTAATTGCTTTTTTCTTCTCTTGCTCTCTCATCGAACATGATTTCAGCAAATTATTTGCCATTTTTCTCATGCACACTCTGCTGTTACATTTTTCTATGCGCACATACACACTCACACATAGCAGGCAAGCTGTTTCGCGCTGTCGTCGTCTTTATTCCCCCTATTCTTTCTTTTCCTTTTCACATTACTCGACGGAGACGGACACACATAGTCGACTGCTTTATGTTTAAAAAAAGGCAGCAAGCAAGCGAGAGAGACATGCACGTCATGTTTGTGCGTTTTCTCCTATTCACCACTGACTGACTAGGTCACATTTTTCTCTTGTTCGTTGTTCATTCATAGTGAAGGAGAGCAGCGAGATCGTATTTATTCATGTGTTTTGTGTGTTCATATTCAGTTGCTTGAATTGTGAAAGCAAACGTATTAGCCTTTTTAGATTCTAACATTTACTGTATTCAATTGAAATAATATTATAACAATGCCACGTAACGCTGCTGGTTCATCCAAAAAAGCAACTAAAGATCCAAATGCACCAAAACGACCATTGTCCGCATTCTTTCTTTTTTCACAAGATGAACGTCCAGATATCAAGAAGAAAACTCCATCGATGTCAGTCGGTGACATTTCGAAAGAAATAGGTGCCCGTTGGAAAAAAGTTAGGTATGTAATTTAAATAGAATTTCCATATGTAACAATAATATAATCGTGGGTTTTTTTTCTTCTTCACCTGATTATAGTGATGACGTTAAAAAACGTTACGAACAAAAGGCTGCTGTCGAAAAACAAAAATATGAAGTACGTCTTTCGGAATATAAGAAGAGCAGCGGCAGCGGTTCACCAGCTAAAGCAAGCGCCAAAGGTTCAGCAAAAGCAGCTCCATCAAAAAAATCACCAAAGAAGCCCGTAGGAAAAAAATCAGCTAAATCAAAATCCTCCGACGAAGACAACGATGATGATGACGAAGAAGATGAAGATGAAGATTAAACCAATTAATTAATGGCCCTGCTTTTTGTTGTCGAGTTATGAAAAAAAAAATTTGCTCTTTTTCTTTTCTTTTTTTGTGTACTAATTGTTGTAGAATGACACATTTGTATGTATGAACTTGTGTACTTGTCTCTATATTTTTTTGTATACAACTTGCTATTGGTATGTGTATTAACATAACTATATTTGTTGTTGTTTCTACTGGCAAAAGAAATAAATGATGTAGTGAAAAAAATTCCAAGATTAAACGCTTCTGTTGTTTCAAAAATAATGAGAGGATGAGCGGGAGAAAAGAAGAGAATAGTTTAATTTTTACTCATTTCTCTTCAGTTTAACACATTCAAAGACGAGGACTATGACAGTGACTCTTCATCTTGTTTTCTATACGGCTTTACTAGCAGCAATAATGATATCAAGAACTTATCAATGTCACATAGAATTCCATACAGAATTATTGCATCTATCAGGTTGTTTAAATACTCCAATAGCAATCGAAACAACTTATTGCCAAGGTTATTGTTCTTCTCAAGATTATCTTATCTATGATTGGCAATCTGAATCAAGACCATATCGACATCAACATAATATCACTTGCTGCTCACCAAAAATGACTGTATCGCGTGAAATGAAAGTTCTATGTGATGATAGACAACAACGAATTATCAAATATCCTCTTGTTATACGATGCCAGTGTCGAGCATGCACTGAAATTTGTATTAGTTAAAGATATTGTCAATAAACAACAGGAATAAGAGAAAACTTGAATAAGTGAACAATAGTTCTTCCTCGTTTTTAAAGAGAGCATAGAGTACAAGCAGTCAACAGAAAAAAATGACTTCAGTCTTTCTGTTTGTACAACACAAAAGACTAAACAAAGAAGATCTTTTTTTTAATACATGTACATTAACAAATGTTCGTTTCTTTCAAGAAAACAATAACAATATGAACAAAAAGGAAAAACCAACAGCAATTTTGTTTTCATTCGTCCCCTTGTTTTTTGCAGAAAAACAAATCCCACTACTCCAATAAATATTACAGTATTGATGAAAACAAAAAATAAATGGCGACGACACAATCACAGAAATATTATCTCTAAACAGCTATTTCATAATTTTTATTAGTTCCATTTTGATTATCATTTTTTGGTATTATTTGAGATATTAATGTTCGTTTAGGATAATCAAATGCATATGATTTCAGTGGATGTGCTTGTCGATAAGATTCCGTACGAAGTGTCAATGCACTAGCCATTGATGCTGCATCACCGTTAACATCATGATTAACTGTATTCATTCTCCGTGTTTGCTTATTATTGTGACGACAATCAACGGATGCTGCAGGTAATGCTCGTTGACGTTGGCCATGAACATTAAATGAATATTCTTCGTTTTCATTTATATTGTCATAGGAATAACGTGATGATATTGATAAATTAGATGAACTATGACGTATAGGTGTCTTAGGTTTTTGTTGATGTTTTATCGATTGAATCGGAGATGATGAACGTGACGAAGAAGATGAACTTGATGAAGTTGGCTTGAAAGAAAACAAAAATGAATAGTTAGATAATATATCAAAATATGAATTTCGCTATGGATGATATAAGTAAGTTCGTACGACTTTTGAATAAGTCGTAGTTGGAATCGATTTTTACCTAAGTCCTACCGATGTAAAAGGATAGATCGAATCATTGATGATAATCCAGTCAAGTTTATGATAAACTCCTAGTTACTTCTGAATCACTGCATGCTTTTATTTGGATTCGAAATTTGATTTGTGTATCGTCGTCAGATGACTATAATAAACTATCTCTATGTCTATGTTATTTCAGAAGATAATCAGTCTTTTATACATCAAATTATATTCCACTTGAATTATTCCTGTGAAAGATTTGCTAAAAATAACAAAGATATATGATTAACTTAGATCCTACAACATAACCTGAAGCTAGATTAATATTCTGACAATTATTTATCATTGTCGTCTAGAAATCAGAAATAAACGTCTCGTGTGCCTTTTTATATATAGATCCTATTTACATATTGCTGCAATAAAGATAAATTTTGCTTGTTAAAAATGATCGACTTTTTATGACAGTACGAATTAAAATTTAGTTAGACTGCAGTAGAGTAGTGAAATTGAACTTACTTGTTGTACAGGAATTTTAATTGGTTTTTTGTTCGTTTTTGTGTTAGGTTTAGGTTTAGGTTTAGGTTTAGGTTTAGCAACTATAAAATAATTACAGTAGAATTTCGATTAAAAAATAAATAATAAAATCAAACTTTTTTCTTCTGCTGGATTAACATAAATATTAGGCGTGGCATTTTTTTCTTTAGTACCATGATGAATAGTTTTCTTCTTCTTTCGTTTTGGTTGTTTTCCACTATCTTCGTTTATTTTTTCATAAGTTACTTTTGTTTCAGGTTTTTTCGATGACTTTTTCTTTTCATTTGATATATGATAATTTTCATAGGCCATCTTTTTAAATAATTCAACATTGTAACGTTTTACTTTAGGCGATTTTAATTGTGGAAGTAATGGTTGACAGAGAAAGTAGAGAATATTTTTCATAAGACCTTTTGTGAAGGCATCGCCTTGTTCGCGAAATTTTCCTGTTACTTGTTCATTGGTAGTACGACCTTTTGCAATAAGAAACATATGAAAACCCGTTAGACCATAGACTGGTACTGATAAAAAACCCAGAAGTAGAAGTAAAAGAATAGAAATAATAAATCGATAATCAGAAAAGCCGATAAATTTTGTTTTCGTTTCAGCTGTTGATGATATTTCATTTTCATCAATTGGTACTAATGAGTCATATGAATCAGAACTAACACTTGAGGTTATTATTTGATGATGACGTTCATTTAGAACGTAATATAAGCAAAATATAAATATAAATATCATGTGAATACACAGTAAAAATAAAAATTGAAAAAAATAACGATAATTACGACGACCTATTTTAATTAAAATCAAATAAATAAATCGGCTTATCTTCATTTTTTTTCTGTTTCGAGTACATACCCACACAATTATTTATCCAAGGGCAATGATGATCGAATGTCTAGAACAAAGTCAATATTCATTATAGAACTCAAATTATCAAATGACAAACAAAATTCTGCGATATTTTAAATTCCGATATTTCGGATCAATTTTTTGTATACATGTTGATGTGGTTACTCTACTATGGTCAAATCAATTACAGTAACGAAGAAAACCTCTGAAGTAAATACCGTCTTGCTTTACTCGTTGAAACTGATAAATGTATAAAAAGGTCAGTTGCCTATGGGCGATACGAGTGGGCTGTAGATTATTAGATTCAATGTTCGATTCAATTTAAGATTTGCACTGAAAAATGAAGGTCGAAAAAAACACGTAACTCATATTTCTGAAAGTTTACTTTCCGTCTGAAACAATGTTATTTTATTGTTTGAATGTTGCGTTTTGACGAGGAATACATCTTTGCATCATGCTTGCAGCAAACCAACATTTTTTTAGAAATTCGATATTTCAAGAAAAGTATATGAATTTTCTGTTTAAGCTTTAAGGGTACTTCATTTGTCATTGGATACATAACCGCAACTGTTTGTAATAAGAGCCTATTTCAGGAAACTTCGAACTTTCTGATTGTTTGCCATATGAAAGAATTTGAGGATTGACTATCATGATAATAAGAATGCTTTTGTTTTGTTTTGGATAGAAAAAATATTATTTAAAATAAGTATTATCTGTTTATACTGTATTATTAAAGAAAGAACGTGAAACTAGTGAGTCTTATAAACATGTACGATCAACGTTTCCGTTTGGTTTGCCTATTGATATTAGTAATAAATTAAAATTCGACAAATTTAGTTATATGTCGATGAAGAAGTGACTCGATCGTTATATTTATCGTAAGGATCTCGTACGGGGCTGCGATAAATGTTTAACGAGAGGAGACTCTCAAGTGTGATTTTCGTCTTAAATTTATAGTTTATCTGTAGTATAGGTCTCGTAAGCCTTAGAATGCTTTAAAAATTGAACCCTATAGATAAGAAAGTTAAACGCTTTCAACAGTTAACATTTACGTAACATTTAAATTAAGAACCATGAGATCTACTTTTACATGGAAACATCGGATTCGATTATTTCATAGATACGTCACTAGATATAAAAATTTCGTAGAACTATAGTAATTCACTGACAAGTTTCTCGTAGTCTTGTCAGAGTCTACTTTTGAGATTAACTCTATTGAGCTAATCATAAGTGAAGATGTTTTTTTTCCTGTATTGCCAATATTTCTCGTAAAAATAGCTTGTATAACATGGTTACAAAACTCAAATAGTGAACATGCCAATCGAAACGATTGACTTTGAATCAGAGAGAAATATTTAATCGACCATAAAGCATAAATTTGAAATTAGAAAAAGAAAAATAAACATTAGAGAAGCGGAATGATTTTGAATAAAACTTTTTTTTAAATGTTGATATTAGTGTTGTAATAATTTTTACTTTGCTTATGAACGAAAGAGCCATGAAACCATTCAAATGAATATGTGTTAAAGAAGTCCCTGCAAAGCATAGTATCTGGCTTTATTCGCAAATACTTGTCCATAGGTGAAACTCATCTTTTTGACTTTCTGGTATGTGTCTAAAGCTGAATTTTGAAATACAATAGATATCAATATAGGAATGAGACCTTATTCTAGGCTTAATATGATCTCAAGCAGGAACACGCCCGTTCGAGTGTTTTCTTCGTAGACGAAAAATCTCTTTACCAGACATAAATTCAATTAGATATCTGAAGATATTGTGAATTTTATCCAGAAGACTAAAATCTCGGATGAAACAATCGATAGCGTAAATCGTAAACTTTCATTGGTGTCTTATTTTAAACTTTGAATAAGATTCAGATCTGAATAATTATTCAAAAAGTTAATACTGTACACCCTTTTAACAATTTTATGCTGGTAAAATTTACAAGAACACTCATATTTGCCTTTTTTCAAAATCACGAATGCGAAAATAGTGTCGTAAAAGAATCAACAAAATTCTTTTTTCCTCCTTCTCTTTTCAAGTAACGCGAGATTACACTTACATCAATACATCGTTCACAAGAAGAACAATGCGAGCATCTAGGTGGCCGATAGAATTTACATGTTCGACAATATTTCATTTGAACTGATCCTATAGAAAATTTTAAAGAATAATATTTAATGGAGAACTGAATTGAAATTTTACCGTGATTAATATGAACAAGACGCAATTGAGGATCATATGAATCATCGTCATCGTCATCTGTATCATTAGCTCCTTTTCGTTTCGTTGGACGAGTGTAATAACTTATAATCGAATTTTCTTTTTTTGATGATTGTTCGTAAACACCCTAATAAATACAAGTAAAATAATTGAAAGTTATTATTATCTTCTTCTTCTTCTTCTTCTTACTGGATCCATAAAAGTTGCAAGTATAAAATTTCCCGATAGAATAACAAATAGAATACAATGTAAAATAATTATTGGTAGATAGGATGGTAGAAGATTCATAATCTCCGGTAAAATACATATGAGATAAACGAAAGAAGTACTGAATAAAAGAAACCAAGTAAATAAAGCTGGAAGACGTTCTGTTGTACATAATTTTTGTTCACGACGGTGATGAGATTTTAATTTTATTCGTGATTCGACATCTGACACATGTGCTGATTTTGTCACCACTTGCTGCCTTGATGCTTGTGGTGACATTGAGAAACATTCGATAATCAATCTGAAATAAGTAGATCCCTATAGGATATTAGATCATCTAACAGTGAGAATGTTTTGCTCGTGTGTGTGTGTTTATCAGTGTATATATATATATATATTTATCTATATAAATCACCATTGTAAACATGTTCTAGTTACCATTAATACTATTCATCCATTTTTGTAAATGGTAACGCTGTTGCTTCGAGGCCGTGTAATCATAGAAGTACAAGCGAGCAAAAAAAAGTGAGAGAGGAAAAGATGTGTTTAAGACATATACATACCCATAAAAAAACGAAACGAAGAACGAATCGTATTTTTTATGTATGCGAAAGGAGAGGGATGATGATGAAGAAAGAACACATCGAGTTATATATTATATTGAATGAACCATATGGGAGAGAAAAAAAACGATTATGATAAGTTATATATATCGACAGGAGACAAGTAGCAATTAAATGTTGAAAAGAAATTAATTTTAAAGGATAACAGAGAAAAAAAGATCACAGTGCTGCAATTAAATGAACACAATAAATGTCATAGATGTGTCAGTAGGATTATTATGTTGTGCTATCAACCAGAGAATTAGAAAAAAAAAGAGAATCTATTGAGAAAACAAAAACATAAAGCGATTGTTGAATTAATCATTTTTTAGGGAATAACAGCTAATAGCCAAATATACTTGACGATAAGAAAACAAACATATATGACATAGGAAGATTATTGATGAGTAGAAGATACACTTACGTAAACATAGCGAGTATGATTAACATATTCCAAAGACCAATAAATACTCGAAAATATTGAAGGCTCGTAAGAAATTCACGTATTTTATCACCTAAAATTGACCAATGAAAAAAGAATCCGTTTCTCATCAATTCGATTTTCTCTTATTAAAAATCAGCACTTTTTTTTTCAAATTACGAAACCGCAAGAACGCCTACTTATGTCAATAAAAAAAAAAATTGGAACATCATTAACATCTCATATATTTCAATCGAAATCAAAGAAATAGTTTCAAACAACCTATAATCGATTGATTTGAACAGTGTTAAATTTGCATCCGGCGAATGTCCACTAATAATTATCGACATCTTCAAGGTACCGAAAATGATATTAGCAGTTAAGAAGTAAAATTTATGCACAAACTTCTAAATCTATCGCTATATCTATAACATTCCAAACAAACAAGCAAAATATCCTGAGTACGTTTGCTAACAAGTCATTGAGAATGTTGTTTTTCTTTAAGAATGTAACCAAGAAAAACAACCAATTGATGTGAAGTAATGACAACGTGTTTTTGTGATTGCTTTCCTATGATGTTGAGCAACAAGTAGAAATACAGATTATTATTTTAATTTTCTATCCAAAGAAGTGCTTATTAAANCTGTTTTATTTTTTGAATAACCCGATAGGATAATTTTCGCATTGTCAATGACGAGTTATCGTCTTTACTTTAAAAAATAATTCTTTTCAATTCTTGTTATGCTGAAGATAAATGCCTTTTTAAAACCGCATTGCTACAAAAAAAAGTAATAGCTTCGATAGCAAATGAAACTTTCCAATTATCATGTATAGCTGTTTAAAAGTTTCATATTATTATCTGAATATGATTTAGATGCTCGAAATTAAATTGTTTGATTTGGTCCTTCAGGGTGTGGATGTGAAGAAAATTGTTTTCTAGTGTTTCATTAAGCGCATTACTGAAAATGGATTCTTTTTAAAGGCGAAACATTAACTTCGGGCTACATCGACTTCTTGCCGGAATTAATGAGCTCACAGTACTTGATTATGAAATGTCAAAATTTCTAATTAAATTCTCTGAACGTTAAAAATATTCATGCATGAATTTCTTACCAATTGAAGGACTTTCAATGATGAAACCAATTTCTTTGCGTTTCCTATCAAGAGTAAGATATGATCAAAGCAAAAAAAAAGAACAGATCTGAATCAAAAGACATACATTTTAATATTAAGCATAGCACTTGCATTGATAAATAAAGTACTAAAGCAAAATTCTATAACGATATGAATATATATCTTTGGATGAAACTCACAAAACAATAATTAATGTTGAAATCATCTAAAAGCAAAAAAATTAACTCATGGAAACAAATCAAAAAATAAAATGATACAACGTTTTCATAAATAATTATATCACACAGTATACACGGTCACTGGCAACGAAAAACATAATGTTCATTTTGGACAATAAGAAAGAAAAGCAAAAAGGACTGTTATACAAGAATGTTGACTAGACTTTTTTTAAATAAAATAAATAAATTTCACTGTTTTTTCTTTTGTTTTCACACTACAAGAAAACATAATCATCCAACACTGAATGTAATTGGTCACTGTTATTTTCTTGCAGTGATCGGCCAACATCATCCCACGACTCATTGTTTGATGAATTATTCGCTGCCGAATTGACAAGTAGATTTTTTCCATGATTCGAAACTTTTGTTGTTACTGACAATGGTGAACTATTTGCCGACGATAATTTAGTTACACGAAGAAAAACATCTTCATCGTCATTTATCGATGGAAAGTCACAATTTAACGCACGCGTATGGCTTTCTTGAAATGTTCCAGGTTCGATACGAAATATTGGACATGTACGTCTATCATCGGATGCCATATGACACACATAATTCCACTGCGAGAAGAAAAAAAGTATAAATAGATAAATCTTTAAAGATAATCATCAGAGGATTTTCGAAAGCATTAGTGTCGAATTAGGATGATTACAGTCATATTTCTCTGAAGTAATAACTCTCTATGATATGATAATTATGACACTTGCTAAAATTATACATTGATGTTTCCGTTTCGGAAAACATGAACTGTGTTTTTAGGTTTCTTTCAGCCGTCACGAAATGAGTAGAGTCAATGTCAAATAGAAAACAAAGATTTAGTTTCGTGTCTAAAAAAAGAAATGTTTAATATTTAAACAGGTAAATTATCAATAGTACTGTCATGACTTTCTTTGTCGGAGAACTTTTGTTTGCCAATAAAAGGATGGATGTCGTCAGACATGAAGAGAAAAGAACCGGGCCATTTACAAATTGGTTGCTCGGAAGAAAAAAAAGTAATGCGTTCTTTTTGAAATGTGAATTTTCGAAGTTCGGCACATACTACGAGTCGATCAATATCTCTCGTTTCAATAAAAACAATATTCCGTATTTTTAATACAAAAACTATGAATCATAAACAACGAACTCATAACATACGTTAAGAGGAATTAATTATCGTGACTAATACAGGAAATGATTAGTAATGATCAAAAAGAAGTGTACGACACATACTGCCGAAAATAAAGCAATCACAAATATGTACACACGATACAAAAGAAGGGCGAATACAAGTGACAGATTCTACGCTCACAGGACGGATGGAGTGAAGGAATGCGATTAATATTTAGACGCCCATTATGCATGAATTTCACAATGATTAAATAATCAGTTGATCCTTTGTCAAACTTTTGTTTAAATTTCTACAGATCATGTATCATGAGAGATTCTATGAATTTTTATCCTATACTTATATGTACCTTAAGGTATTCGAAAGAAGAAGAAGAAAAAAAAATATATATATATAAATAATTTTTACTTGTGCACAAAACATTTCAAAATCAGCTCTATCTCGGCAAAAGAATCCTAATGTACAATTTGGATCCATCTTTTTTGCAGTTAATATTTTCGGTGATGAACATGAATAACTCTGAAAGTAGAATATTCTCTTTTCAAACAAAAGAAAGAAATCGGATTTTTATTTCTTACTGATGTGTCAAATGAATTTTCGAATACATTCACCGATGTTTGAATAAAATGTGGATCAAGATCGATAAAATTATCATCTTGAAAACCAATTATATATACAGCATGACGTGGACTACCGCCAATGATTCCAACTGTTTGTGATAATTTAAGAGCTTCTTTTAGATTATCTTCATAGATTAAATCAAGTTCATTTAAACCTAATCGTAATGGTACAAGAATTAATGCAGACGTGACCCAACGTTTGGTATGATTCTCTGTTGTAACATATTCTACGGATGGAGAAAATGAACTTTTTTTATTTACATTAGAATTATGATCCAATAATGGTTGGCTACACAAATTGGTAACATCTTCTCGATAGACTAAAGAAAATAAAAATAGTAGTAAAACAAAACACTATAATTGATTAAGATCTTACTTATTGCATCTTGACTTATGTATATACGAAGTATCTCAGGTATTTGCTTTGCTTCAACAGCAGCCTGAACGGCTTCTTTAAGACAATGAGCAGCACTCACAGGCCCAAAAAAATCACCAGGACGGATACCATGTGACGTGCCGAGTTCAGTAATTCTATTCAAATAACATCTTTCGATCCAATAATTGAAACCTTAAATTTTTGTTCTTACTTGTGAATTCCAAACGGACATTTAGGATGTGGAAAATCTCCAAACAACCGAATGATATCAGTATAGAGTTGTGCACGACGATTTATTCGATTTCCGTTTCGCATATATTCAATGGAATTACGTTTTGGACCTTGAAAAGTAACTAGTTATAAACAAAATTTTAAGAAAGCAAACTTTAATACATTTATCTGATATTTGAATATTAGTATAATGTGTATGAAACGTATTTGTAATATGCATAAGCAATGTTTGAGCAAGTAACATCTGAGCACAACGTATCATACAACCCCAACCGCCATCCGAAGTTATTATGTCTCCATTACGTGAACCAGCAAACGGCTCGAATTGTTTTCGATAGGAAAAATAAATTCGTTGTGAAAAAGATTTTAAAAAGTTTGTATAAGAATGCTCAGATTGTGGACGTGGAATATCATCATGAGTTGTTTCTAAATGGAAAATAAGACAATATTATTGATTGCATTTTATGAAGTACCCTTAGACATAAGAGCTATTTTGATCAACTTCAAATAGCTTCTTTGATAAACGCACGGATAGATGAATAGAACAATAAGTGATGTGAATAGCCCACAGTAAGACACTTTAAAACTAGGCTTGTCAACTAACTATCGTACTATTCACTTTCAATCTAGACTATGGTCTAAATCTTATGCTTGACTTTTACTCAATAAATCGATTGAATTTATAAATATTTTCGGATTTTTGTAGTTGTGAATAATGCAAATGATAAACTGCAAGCATAAAAAATGAAGTTAATCTGAACATTGTTATTATTAAGCTGTCACTTCTTTCATGTTCGAATAATATTCTGTATATTGAAGAAATCGTTTTCAATATGTACATAATTTTCTAATACAAGTTGTACTTTTTGATCTATTAAAGAATTTTAAATAATAGTTGCAAATCTAATTATTTTATAGAGTTCACCTTTAGAAGAAGAAAAAAACTTTCGTGATATTGAAAAAGAATAGAAACGTATAAGCATAATACTCAGATATTGTCCTATTCACTCTTAAGAAAACTATAACAACAGCGGATAGTGAATTAACATTGTTTGAAGTGTCGCGCTTCAGGATATGTACATAAAACGCGCATTGTTCCATATATGAACATTTAATTTACAAGACAAAAGTGGATGTCAATATTTTGAGAGAAATTAATCTATCAAAAATAGCTCTCTGTGAATATGACTCCCAAGGGATCCTATGCTCTATTTATTTTTACTGACCTTCTTTTCCATTATACATTTTACCAAGTAAATATATTGGTGATTCATTTGTACGAAAATTTGGACGCATTTTCACAACCCATCCTAGACGATAGAAATAATTTAAAAGAAAAAGAACCAAGAATAAATTTCAACTTACGATATTTCATATGATTGAGTGCTGCTGTAACTTTACTTTTAAAAAACTTATTATTTGATAATTCTTCGTTCATTACTGTAGGTCCTACAGGTTCCATTGACAATATACGTTGTGAACTAGTTGATGGACTTCTAATTATTGTCATGACAAAACGATCGTCAGGAGATGATGAAATACTCGTTTTAGGATTTGGTGAGGAAATTCTAAGCTGCGAAGACGTATTTATTTTAGAACTAGATGATGCAATCGGAGACGATGCGGCTGATGCTGTTTCAGATCGATTTTGTTTTGGTGAAAGGGATTTAACACTCGTGGAATCATTCAAAACAAGGTATGAAGTTGATTGTGTTCGATATCGAGAATTAAAATAATCATTGTTATTATCATCATTAATCTCATACATTTTTGCCGATGATTGTTTAAAAGACATCGGATTTTAAGCAAGAAATCTGTGCTTGTTATTTATTTTAAATGTTTATAATCATACTTTACTTTAATCATGATCCCAAACATTGATTCGCAGAAACATTAGATCAAATTAAAAGACTAAAATGCTTGAGAACGACAGATGGCACCAGTAATCACATTTACAATAACAAGCAATGCGTATTAAACTGAAGACGTGACGTACATGCAAAAAACGAATTTATCAATCTACGAATAAGATAGAGAAATGCTATTTACATAGATAGGTAAAGTTTGATGTTGGTAATCAAGATACGAAAATATTTAAAGTACTTATTACACAATTAAAAAGATCTCGTGCATCTCAACTTTCACGGAAGTCTCCGACGTATTCAAGCATATAAGGCTGAAATTTAATCAGAAGTCTGAATAAAAATTTGGTAGAGGTGAACATCACTGTTAAAAGCTACTGCTTCTGATGAGTCATCTTGACCTAAAGAGTAAATAAATCAAAAATATTAGGCAACTTCTGACTCATATTCGACAATAACATTAAAACAAAAACGAAATTCGCCGTCATATTGATATAAACGCAAGTGAGCTCCGCGAGTTTCCTTGTTATCAAAACGTAGATGGCTAAACGGACCAATTAATAAACCGCGTTTAGTGTTAGAAAATTTCAACATAGTTGTACTCTGACACATTCCAATATGACGACACGCTTCAATATCTTGATTTTTACCAATGAATTTCAACGATTTATTTTAAATTAAACATCTTAAATAGGTCTTGATTTGTAGTCGAGAAACAACATGACACGCTTTCTGCATAAATCTATTACCGATTCCGCCTCGTATTTCAATCTAAGGATGCCAAGAGAGCAACTAGAAGAAAAACAATCTGCATTTTGCAAACATGAGACTGATTGGCATTTTCATAATGATCTACTCGACATCATGAAAGTACCATCACCCAACAAAAATAAGCATAAAATTAAATAATTTATCTTTTGGAGAATTCAATGTATATATTATTTATTCAAATTATAGTATACAACTTGGAGATTTGGTTGAAGCGCAAAATGTCATAACCAATAACTCTCAAATCGTATTGCAATTTGAGATTAAACTTTATGTATCAATTTAAGACGATCGAACACAACTCATCATATTAGCATAAGAGAACGCTTCTAGTTCATGAAAGAAAATATGATATGAATGTGAAACAAAAGATTTTCTATGAGAAATGTGTCACACGCGATTATGACGTAGTTAATAGTTCAAAATAAATATTAAGTCAGTTATGGTATATAGGTTTTATCAAACTGGGTTGGAACTAATTTTTTTGAAAAACTAATTTTATGTAAGGTGCGTGTAATTCAAACGTTCCACAAGTTTTATTTTTCGTTTAAACACATATGGTTGGATTCGTTGCGTGATGCTGATCACGAATCTGACCTAGCTTCTTTTTTTTTAAATTTTTTCGTGAAGAAAAATGCAAAATTGTGAGGAGAGCTTAAAAAACGTGAAAAATTTATCTTTTTGAAACGCAGGCAAAAAACTTTTTTCTTTTCTTTTATTCTGGCATTTCAGGTGATATTCAGATTCTTCGTATGAAGTTGAGTCTAGAAATTTTAAGAAATTTTCACATTTTTTAGATCTCCTTAGTATTTTGCATTTTTCTTCACGAAAAAATTTTGAAAAAAAGAAGCTAGATCAGATTCGTGATCAGCATCACGCAACAAATCCAACCATATGTGTTTAAACGAAAAATAAAACTTGTGGAAAGTTTGAATTACGCGCACCTTAGACAATGTCACATCATGAATCAACAATGTAAAGCATACTTGAAATTATTTGTTTAAGAATTTAAATCATAACCATGTGTTGTTGTACGACTATACTGATAAGAGTCGTTGGAATAACTTTTTTTTTTATCTGATTTTCCACGCTCTTATGATACAGAAATATGCAAGTGTTGCCTATCGTTCAAATAGAAAAAAAATTCCCGTTGATTCTTTCTTTCTTTCTCGGTGGTGTAAATGGAAATCGTATAGTTATTGCATATGGAAGTGCTTAATCAACTTGATATGCTATTTGTAGTTTGTTTATGTAGTTTCATTCAAATACCAACGAACTGTGATTTTTTACTAATTATAGTTCATGTATACGACTGACGATTTTTTTATTATCGTTTGAGCTGTATGTGTGAATAGAAATTATATACTATATTTAGGTAGAGTATAGATGTGAGTATTTTTTGATCGCCCATACTCTAAAATGTTTTATTTGGAGAAAATGAAATAATAAATGTTCATTTTTATACAAAATTTATATTGATTCTACACTGGGTTCAATATATTGATCGATCGTTTCTTGTTGTGCAGGGTCGACGGCCATGGCTTCTAATTGTTGTTGTCTCCATTGTTTTAAATGCTCTACATTTTCTGGTTCAAATGGATCAGCAATTAAAAACATTTGAACAGCTCCATCTTCATAACCAACCACTAATGCTTGTCCGTCTTGTGTTGCTACAGCTTGTCGAACTTTTGCTGGACATTTCATATCAGCTATCTGTCGACCATCTTTTGTACGAAATACACGTATTGTTCGTTTACCTTTATTGTAATAGATGACATGATTATTGGTGGGAGTGAAAAACGTGATGACATCAAATACACCTTCAGCAACTTTACCAATCAGTGTACGAACTACTTTTCCATTTCGAAATTCGAATATTTCAAGGCCACCACGAGTAGGCGCATATAAACCATATTTACCATCGTATGATATTTGGCCACTCCATTTTGGTAATATCAAATGAACCTATAATTAAGAAAATTATTTAAAATTAAACCTTAGAAAATTTTTTCTTCATTTTCTAATCTTGTATCACGACAATCTATTCACTAAATTCTCTTGGTATGTTTGTTGTAGTTCTCACGCAAAACATTTTTCGGTAATATGAAACAAAATTGATATTACTATTCCTTCGTTTTCCTTGATTCCTTTTTGAATATTCAGCGATTTAAACATATTTCTGTACCTTTTTATCTCTCACATTCATCACAACACCTTTTTCTACATCAATCAATCCAATAAGAAAAGGTTGTTTGGGTATTATAACCATCGAAGTAATATCTTTATAATTATTATAATTCAATTTAACATTATGTACATGTTCACCAGTGATGGGATCATACAATGAAAGCACATCATTATTTTTTTTCTCCTCAATAAATATTAAATACGTATCATCGACTGTGCATGCAGCTTGTTTTGGTAGATTCATACGTTTAATATTAAATGAAATTTTATAGACAACATCTCCATCAGGTATTGCATATGACGCAGCTCGAACAATATGTCCAGCTTGTGCACTATTTGCATTGGCATTATTCGATGCACTTGGAGCACCCGATGACAATGATTCATGACTAACAACTAAAATCTAAAGCAAATATTGGAGAGGCTTCTTTATGTATTTTTTTCTTCTTCATACCATTGTTTCAGCAGTATGAATAAGAAATTGATAAATATTTAGAACTGGTGTTACGAATGTTGGTTTTCGTTCTTCCATATCCCATATAACAAAATTACCGGATTCAGCAGCTGCAGCAAATAGACCATTTGCACACAATGCTGTGCCTGAAACAAAAATGAAATTATAAAAAAAATAATTATATCATCGTCATTGACACTTTACATTGATACATGGATCCATGTTGATTAGCAGATAATTGTGTTAATATAAGACCTGTTTTCATGTCAAATAAACATAATTGTGTACGTGTTTGTGCTAGTATAATGGGTGTTTCTGTCGATATATGTAACATTTCAATGGCTTTATCCATTTGTGATATTGATATTGATTTCTCTCGGGCATTTTCTAAATTCCATACTTTGGTTGTTTTATCCATGCCCGTTGTTATAACATAATTATTTCCACCACTTGCACTTGACAAGCCTTTTAATACAAGTATACGACCAAAATGTAAATCTAGCGAAGTTAATAATTCTCCCCATTCAACTCCAAATATATAAACTATTGATTTAATACAGGCGATACAATAACTAAAAATTAAAAATATATTGTTCAATATCTGAGAAAATAATATTCAGAAGAAAGACAAACCGATTATCATGTGAAAATGCTGCAGTATATGTTAATCGTTTGGTACCACTCATTATATTACGTACACTACCAGGTAATACACAAGTTTTCCATAAATATGATCGAAATGAAAAGATTTTGAAACCTTTAAATGTAACTGCCATAAGATAATTTTCATCGTTACTTAACATAAATGCAAATATCCTAAAAAAAACAAAAAGAAAAATAGTCCAAACATGATATAGTCATTTTTACTAAATAATTCTCCAATAAAAAAAGTACTATATCGAATGTGACCATTGGATAGAGCCCGTCGGGTTCAACATATTTGGACCTGGACCCGCTTTGTTGAACTTTTCGTGACCCGGTATCCGATCTATAAAAAAAATTCGGAACCGGACCCGTTAAAAAGAAAATTTTTGAACCCGGACCCGATCTTATCTGTATCTCAGACCAAAGCAACATACTCTATTGTACACGAACAACATGTGCATCAAAAATTGCTTTAGACCCGGACCCGCTTTATAAAAAATTTCCAGACTCGGGCTCGAACCCGATTGCTATCCGACGGGCTCTACTATCAGGGGGTGTAAATAGGGTTGGGATGTTACGCCTCTGTTAAGAAGTACATATAATTTGAGAATTACCGGTCTTTATTTTCGAACAGTTGATGATCGAATGCCCATACACGTTCAGTAGAATAATTCACCGGATGTGGTCGATTAACATATACTTCCACATTATTATCATTAATTTCACAACATGTATACATTCGTCGTTTATCACGTGTTAATATAAGTGCACTATGAATATTTTTAAAACCACCGGTTAAACAACGTTGTTCAGTACTATTGTCATCTGTATCAGGATTTGTAACAAAGCAATAATTAATTGTTAAACGATCACGAGCTATTTCTTGATCATCTCTAACATCTTCAGAGCGACATATAATTTCAATTTCTGGTCCAGGCAAAACTTCAATTTGAATAATTTGATAACGTGTTGGCTGAGTCGCCAGTAGTTCACCTTAAATTAATATTGAATTGAAATTTTCAAATAGAAAAATTCTTCAGTACCTTTATTCGTATAGACTTGATACATTTTTGAAGTCCATAATGCAAAATGTGTGTTACTTACAGCTGCTCCTAATAATGGATATGCAGGTGGTTGTGAAACAGCGGATTTAGTTGGATTTTTATTGGAATTTCCAGGTGCTTGATAATCTCGTAGAAAAAAGTCTCCTGTTAATAAGTTACATATGATATATTGATTGCTTATTGTTATTGCTACACAATAACGTTGATCAGGTGCAACAGACAAATACGTCATGATGCCTTCGATTCTAGGATCGATTATTCGCACGATATCACCGCTTGATAAATCAAAAACAATAAATTTATTCGATACAGTCAGAAGATGTTGACCTGCTGAAACAACCTCGAGACCATAAACTGCAAATTGATGTGCTTCTAAAGAATAAACCAGTGGTCCCCCAGGTGATGCTAATGTATTGTAAGCTGGTACGAGAGCCATATGTTGTAAACCATTACTTTCACACTGATCAATAAACGAAGCTATTTTCCGACATGTTGTATAAAATGGAATTAGGCGACCAATTATTTGACATGCTAAATTATTTGGGTCGGCAGCTAAGACTGAACTGGATAAACGAAGTGCATCGCTCATCAATTTCACCTAAAAAAGAAAACAGTTTCGTTGAAAAATTGAAACCATACTGTTTAATAGATTATATATGCTCGATGTAAATAGTTTACACAATTTTTCAAAGAGAATTCTTCTCGACATAAAATTGCTAAACAGTCCACGCCAATCAGCGCGATGATATTGATATATGAACATCTCTTCCCGAAATGGAAACGATTGAAAAATATATCTTTGCTTAAAAATAATAGCTAAATCGTTTTTTAAACTTTCATCCAACAGTAGTTACGTTAATAAATTTTCTAATTAAAAAAATACAAAGAATCATACATACTTCTTTATCATGATAGTAATCAAATGAATTTTCATAATCAAATATGCAACTATTCAATGGCATACTGGATAATTTTGCATGAATAAAATCGTAATTGAATAAAACATGCGTATATAAATCATCCTCTCGTTGTGAACGTATCAATTGAAATGGTAATTCACTTAATTTACGTAGATTATAACGTACAGTTGAAGTATTACTAGCATTCGTTGCCGTAGTACTTGCAGTGAATATGACGGGCTGAGCTGGAACTTTACGATCCGCTTCGCCATCGGTTGTTTGTAAATTAAACATGCGCTTTTGATTTTCTGAAAATTGAAACGGTTTCGAACAGCCAGCCCATATACCCAAAAAATAATCAGACATTTGAGAATGATATTTCCGACATGTATCAGGATTTACCAGATAACGTTCATGAGAGACTAAAACAAAAAGAATAGTTTACTGTTGATATCATTTTGAAGTGTTACGAGCATTCTCAGTGCATAAAATCACTTTTTGAATATGACTACGTTTCAAAAATCACATCAAATTATCACAAGAGCTTCCATTGTAAAATCAAAGTGATGTAGGATTTCAAATTTCTATTCTGAAAGTCGATATTATCAGAACAAAAGAAATCTGATTTTATTTACTTTGAACGCTCCCGCCGCCTATCTATGAATAAATTCGTGTGTTTTTAGAGACTTCAAATATAGAAACTGTCTTCCATCGATTTTCTCACTATGTAATCAATGTAAACGGATTCTATACGCCTGCTGCATATATGCTCGTTTTCTACTATTTACGTGTTACCAATGGATTGCTTTCGTTTGATTGACCGATCATGATTAGGCGATGCAAATCAGCATATTAGATGAAGGAATTCAGTAGAAAAGAAATCGTCATACTTTATCCGCTCTTATCATTCGAGTGCTTTATATGATCAAATGACGGCGATCAAGTATTTGTTGTCAATTCAAATATTTTCTCTATAACGTGATTCCTGCGAGAGAATGTCACTCGCAGTGTTCTCCTGCTCGTTTACAACTTCCCGATGTATGTAGTGGTATCAGAGTAAATAGTTTTCAAGACTGATCAGAATGGATACGTCGAGCTTCTTTACACTGGCACAACAAGTAATTAAAAAGCCAATTCTTGTCTAACCGAAAGATAACTACAAATCGAACAAATTTGACTGATACTCAAATAATATCGACCGAACAAGTTGTACACTTGGCTAAATTGGTGAGTTTTGACAAGAACCGGCTAAAAGTGACTAAATTCGCTTACCCATATCCAATAGACAAAGGTGTTTATGGAATAACCGTTGGTAATACACTCACGTATGCAGCGACAAGAGAGAAGTAGAATCGTTTTATTAGCGAACAATAATTATTTTTATTTTCAATCTTTCGAGCGAACTTAATTTCGATTAGATTATCTAGAACAAAACTCTCTGATCAGATTAGATCTTTTTTGAATAAAAAAATGTATGTCTAAATCCCTGCTATGAAAAATAAAATCGATCGTCGCTTATGTTTCTTTCAATATTATTCGAACATCATCAGACATGAATATCTACTCTTTAGATAAATCACGTATACAATGATTCAAAAATAAAATGCTAAATACTGATAGTACTACTATTGCTATTTGGATAACAGCATAAGTCTTCTTTGAGCGAATATCAGAAAGTCTCAATTGATACGTATCTATAGAAGTCGATTAAAAGGAAGGAAACATTTCAAAGTTGAAAAGTTAAGCATGAAAAATTACTGAACGACAATAAATTTCCTCGACAATCACGTCTTTCTTAAATGTTTAGGAAGAAGTTGAATATTCTGTTCACGCACACCCCATCGTAAATTGTTACTGAATGAAGTCACAAAATTACATCGTTTTTACCTTCTGCAAACTGTCTATGATACCAACAAACAACAGACACGCCATCTGCTTCACGTTCAACTAAATAATTTGGTAAATCATTTCTTATACGTGTCCATAATAAAGGTGGAATACGTCGAATAGGTGGTAAATGATATTGATAAACATCATTTAAAACTGTTTCATCAAGTGATATTAAATCTTCTAATTCTGCTTCGCTTAAACCTGATTTTGATGCAGTTATATATGATAAAGCGTGTTCAACTAAAATATGTCCATGTTGATTTTCAATTCGACCTAACAATTTATTTATTGATGTTGATACTGTTGTAGCAAGGTCTTTCTCTTGTGGTTGAGCATAAGATTTCCATAATTTTATTTCATCGAAGACTAATTTAACATATAATGGAAGGTTACATTCAGCAAGACGTTCGTGTACCAATTCCCTATTGATAAATAGATAGAGATCATAAACTGAATTCAAACTATGATTCAAGAACTATCAAAGCTCCCTAATACTCTATCAAGATAGTCCAGCACATTGGCGAATTTTAGGGATAAAGTCCTCGCGGGTGATTAGCTATATTTTTCATCACATATTTACAAAGCTGACTGGTCTTAGTCATTGAATGATTCTTAAAGAACCATTAGCATCGATGTGTCGTTCTCGACCATCCTATTTATAATACGATAGCTATACTATGGCAAACCGATCCCTGTGACTACACGTAGTATATGTGCAATTGTATCCGTTCTTTCTTTTCAGTTTTCGTATCATTGCTTGTATTCTAAGTAGGTCTGACGTATTTATCATTCAAAACGACCGTAGTTTCAATTGAGTTTCCTGCATATTTATAACAAACCATTGTGTATCTGTTATTTTCCGGTGTTGACGACTTAATCGTGCCACTAATACAGTTTTAGCTAATTCTTCACCTAATGGTTTAATCTAAATTCGAAAAATCAACGCTAATTTAAAGAACAAATGCATAAATATACAAACTTGAACGAAATTTTCGCGACTTTCAATGATATTTCGAAGTGTACTTAAAATATTAAATATTCCAGGTAGCGTTGAAACAATCTGGAGTTCATCAATAATATGTTATTAAAAAAATTTCGAAAGAAATTCGTTTTTCTACGTACAATTTTAACGTAATTTGGAAGCGTTGGTGGTAACCAAGACATTGAATGTGCACCATCTGCAGATGATAATTGATCTAGTGAATCGAAAAATATACACAATGGTTTATCAGCTGGTGTTTTTTCTAATAAACGTTTAAAATAATTTATCAACTGAGATAATTCCACTGGTATTGTATTATCGGGTACTTGATACAGAAAACATAATTGTTGACAAACACTACGTAATAATGGTCCGATCGATGAACTATCTGGTGTTGTACCAAGAAAACGAATAAGTCGTATCGGGTTATATTGTTTCGGTGGAAACCATGATGACGAGTCTGCAGCTATTTTTGCTAGCATACTAGATTTACCACAACCACCTTCGCCCCATAAAACTAATGGTTGGTTTGATGAACCTTGAACATAATTACGAACACGTTCTAGAATATCGATACGACCTTGAAAATCCTGACTGAAATTATTGACGG
Organism: Rotaria magnacalcarata; assembly: GCA_900239745.1. NCBI lineage: Eukaryota > Metazoa > Rotifera > Eurotatoria > Philodinida > Philodinidae > Rotaria > Rotaria magnacalcarata. The sequence goes on along the minus strand of OENM01000382.1, from coordinate 24,491 downwards.
CATGGAGTTGTTGAAGAATTTCAGTATAAACTCTTGGAAAGAAAAATTTTAATAAAACAAGAAATGTTGATAGGAAAATATTTTTTTACTCTTCGGCAAATTCAATTCAATCGGATTCGAAGTGCAGAAGAAAAATAACTTTAAACTTTCCTATTTAGGTTTGATATGATAATCCGATGTCAATCTAATTCAATTACCTATTAGCTGCTAACGCATGTTGTGCTCGAACGCCTTGGTCAATTAATTCGACAATACGCCGATAGAATGTCTCAATGAAATCTTGTAAATATTCAGCGTGAACATTTTTGTTCAAACCATCATCATCGGACCATTGAACGGTATATCGAAGAATAGCTGATTCGGGTAATGTTGCTGGAACCTATAAATGAATAATTCAAGTAGAAACTCTTCTTCTGCGTCTGATTCATATTAGCATTCAACTTACACGAACATCACGTAAATCAGATAACATACGTTGTGCTTCCGTATCTACTTGTTTTGCTGCAATATCAATAAATTTCATTGAATGACGTAATAAACTAACATTTATATTTTCAATGTGACGAAAAAAAGCTAGTGTATGCTCTTGTACATCTTTGGCATTTAATATTCCACGTACAACTTCTTGTTCAGTAACTAAAGAAAAGAATATTGTTTATTTACTTTTTGTTTTTGATAAAATAAATCTATTATAATTTACTTACCTGACCAATTATATCGATGATTATCTTGTGCAGTAAAACGGCCTTGTTGTAAAAGTTCAGCAGCGGCTACACGTACGGCTCGATTTAATTTACCCATTGTTTCCCACCATTGACTTTGATCTTCTTCCATAAGACGTGGATGAGCTCGGTTAGTAAAATTAGTAAATATTGAACTGACAGGTTGTAAACAATATAAACTTGGGAAATTATTTAAATCAAGTTTATACCATTGATTAAGTAATTTATCATCTTCGCTGCTTGATACAGATGTAATCTTAAGAAATTCATCTTCTTCAATTTTTGTTGGCAAAGGTCGATAACCATATTTTTGACCGAGGAATACCTAAGATTAAATAAGCCAATAACCTTATTACTAAAAGAGCATAGCTAGACTATTTTCAGCAAGCTTGAATAGTTTTTGTTTACGTCCTTTTCGATTATATAATTACTAGTGCTCCTTTATGTTGCTAGTGAAAAACAAATCAATTTTGTTTTCTGAAGTTCTAAATAGATTCCGAAAGGAAAACTTTGAATAGCGATCTTTTGGTTTTAAATCAAATACATGAATGGAAATTTGATATCTTTAGAGTAACTTTATATGCAAGTAACGTAGAAAAGAATAGACCTAGAAAAACAACTCTGAGGAACATGTATCTTAATTTTGCCAGGTAACGTTGCTAAGGAAAGATTTCCACGCGTATTCTTTTTTAGAAAAGTCAAATGTTTACGCACGTTATTCAATATTTTTCATTTGCTGATAGAAAACAAATTCTGCTTTTGCTATTCTTAATCACGTAATTGACATTAAAAGCTTTTTTTGATAAAAATCAGACAAATTTTGTTTTTCCATACCACAAAATTCGGTCCAACCGAAACTCGTTGACAGTTATCAATTTCTTGCATGCACAATTCTGTTGTTTTATGATCATCTGTTGCTTCATCACGAACACCCCAACGCATATCAACAACTTGAAATTCGAGGCCGTGCTTTTCTCGACAATATTCTTTCAGTTTTGGATATGTATGTTGCATGAGTGAATTACGTTCCATACTTGTATCTAGATAAAATATTAAAAACAAAAAGAATTCAACTTTCTCATTTTGCTTAATGATAACTTATTTTACCGGTGAATGTAGATGATGTAAAAATACGAACAATTTTCGATGCAAGATTTGGTAAATTATCCAATTTACCGAAAAAAATATGTTGAAGAAGTTCATTTTCTTGTTCTTGGGTATACTGTGGTTCAGGCATAGTTAGAGGTCGTTTGCTTTTGACTTTTTAAAAAAGAAAAGAAATTGGGTATGCTTGCTTTTGTGTCGTTCAAATTGAACGTGTAAACGGGTGCGAAGAAAAAAAGCAAAAAGCAATCAATGAAGAAACAGTTTTTTTCCTTCTATTCTTTTTTTTTGTCAATCATAATCACTCTATTAGGAAGTTTTCCTTTGTCACGAGTAATAGAAAGCAAAAGGCACCGGGAAGCATTTCTAACGGTTTTTCTCGTTTGAAGAAAATGCAATTTAAGATTTGAAATTTCATTGAGTCATTTCCTTGACAGCAGATTTTTAAGTAAATGAGTCGATTGATATTCTCTTTACCGATCGAGTAACGACACAGAATTCTATAAAATTCTCAGAAATCAGTTCAGTAGTTTCCCATTGTTTCTAAGAAAATATTGACAATTTATACTATTATACATGTGTTGACTTGTTCTCGAGACGCAAAACGTTTTTTGGACGCTTCGAAGAAAACCATGCCTTTGATCGACAAGAAATTCCTCTTCTTATTTTATCAATTGATATTTTCTTTTTAAGTTAATTTAGCTGTATGCTATCAGCGAGATAGAATGGTCAAAAATCAAGATCCAAACTATTTGATAGTTATCAGTGATTATATTTCAATAAGTCAACTACTTTTTCTTCTCAGGTTACCAATAATTGACCACACAACAACAGTTTTGTATGAAAATTTTTCAGCTTATGCTATTCATTGAATACAATATATTTGCAGCAGCACTTCATTACAGGAATTTTTATTCCGTTTTCATTGTTCTAAAGTATAAAACAAAACCTATTGATATTCAAGAATTGCAGTGCTTTGTAACAATTGTATGCAATGCAAAATGTATAACCTGAAAATGCTAAGATAGTTCCATAGAATGAATACAGTTCAAACTTGTTTATAGCCTTGATATTGTACAGTATTTTATTGAAGGCAAATATGTCATACAGTATACTGGCGCCATCTTTATATTTTCTAAATAAAATTTAACAATGTCTAATATCCACTACAATGGCGTTACTTGCAATACATTTCATCCATAGATAGACGAGGCTGAAGCATAATGATGTCACTAATAAATAAACATGGCCAATCTCTATTCATTCTACTTCCTCTCGTTCGTTCTTTTTATACTTCTTCTTCTTCTTCTTTTCTTCTTATATTTGCATTGACGGTCGTTGCACTATCGTTATTCATTTTAAAAAAGAAAGAAATTGCGATACGTTGTAACATGAGTGAAAAACAACAACAACAACAACAAAGATTAAAATTATGACATTTGGATAATTTCATCGTTGTTGCACGTAGGTTTACTATCACAGGTTAAGCTTAAAATTCTTTTTCTTTTAAACAAAATAAATATTTGGTTATTTTATTGTGATTTAAATAGTTTGTTTTCAGAATTAATATACCATATTTTATATGTAATCCATCAAATGTGGCTACTTTAATCAGTGGCGATTTTCGAGGAGAGATACTGGAGCAGATCATGGCCTTTTGTCAAAACATATTTTCCAACTGAAAAACGCCCAAAACCTGAGTCAATATAACATTTCACGGCCATATTGATCCCTTTCCTTTTTCCCCAGTTCCCCCGTTGATGTTAAAAATTGGAATTTTCCATCTAATCACAAGTAAGATATCTAATAGATAGGAAACGAAAATATTTACTCTCTTCTAGATTCAAAGATTTTTATCAATGAATATTTGAATACTTGCCTAAAATGAACTTGAGATTTTCGTGTTTTTCTCTTTCCTAATGGTTATGTATGGAGGTAACATGGTAATATGTGTTTTGTAAGTAAGCGGAAGAAATTTTGAGTGAATCTGGCATTGGGATCAGTGGGGAATGGTGAAACTTGTCAATTGTAGAGAGATTAGGTATATTGACAAGCGCATGCTTATTTCCAAATGATATTAACTATGTTCTTTTTTTGCATTTTATTTTTTTCAGATAAATTTATTTGAAAGAAAAGAAACATGAGCCAGAGTCGAAATCGAAGCCACGATAGAAGTGCATCAAGATCTCCATCAAAATCGAAATCAAGATCACGCTCAAAATCAGGTTCACTTTCGTCAACATCATCGTATGCAAAGCTTACTTTTTTTCGTGATTTAATTAATCTGTTTTTTGTGTGTCAAAATAGTGGTCGTGCAGCAAAATCACGTGATTGGAACGGTGAATCAGGTTACCGTTTACATGTTTCTCCACTTAATCCACGAACAACACGTCGTGATATTGAAGAAATTTTTTCAAAATATGGTCAAATTAATGAAGTATGCTAAGCGACTTATTTTTGTTCAGAAATCATTTCAATTATTTTCTTTCGAAAACTAAGGTCTGGATGGCAACCAATCCACCATGTTTTGCTTTTGTCAATTTTAAACATCGTGCTGACGCCGAAGAAGCAATACAAGCAATGGATGGAAAGTAAATTGAATTTCATGTCGGTGGTAAATGGCGTAATACGAATATTTCTGTATTATTAGAACAATCGACAATTCGCGAGTTGGTATTTCGTTTGCACGTAAACGAACAATAGGTGGCCGTCGAGGTGGCGGCGGCGGTGGTGGCGGTTCGTATGGTAACGGCGGTGATCGTTATCCACGTGGAAATCGTGATTCACCACGTTATCGTCGTCGTTTTTCGCCTCGGGATGATGGTCGCGATAGGTATGTAGAATGAATTATTTTTTCATGAAAATATATCTATTTGAATAACTAGATACAATGATCGCCGACGACGATATTCACGATCGCGCAGTCCAGTCCAACATAAGCGTGATTATCGCCCACGATCACGATCAGCATCACCAAAGTAAGTTGTTAAACTGAATATTCGTGTTGATTGAACATTGGACTGCTGGCAACATATAGATGTATTTTAAAAGTGAGAATGTACACTGTGTGAAATGATCCCACATGACATTGGCAACCAAACGGTTTTAATGCTTGTTGTACACTTTGTATCCCATGGAGATTTCAACACACCATTATATATGTACATACGTTTGAATAAGTTCTGAAATATTGGTTTTGTTTATTGACGAAAGTTATAATTTGATCAGTTTCTAATTGTTTTATTGATCATATAACGCATGCGGCAAACCAAGCCATCATATTTTTTGACGGACTTTAACATAATCGTTTATACGTGTATAATATATGTCATATTGCACGTTCCAGCTATTAAAAGTTTTAGGAATGTTTAACAATGATCTAAGTCTTGTCACTATTGTCATTGGGTACTAATAAACTTTGGAGAAGAAGTGTGAGGCCTGATATTCTGGAAATGTTTCTCATGATTTTTGGCTTTTTGCTTCACTGCTATCAGAGAGAGTCACAAGATCTTTACTTTATGGTAAGTATGTAGTCGTATTACCTTATGTATAAGTCTTGTTTTTTAAACTCGTAAGAATCTTGCAATTTCCGAGACGAGTTCATTGGAAAATTTTTCAAAATGCCGAATGTTGCATAGAGATGTCGTCGAGGATACAGTAAAGCTGATATAGCGTCATGCGTCCGCTTGTAGTAGCATCTTAAGGATATTCCTTCAAATGAGCTGCCATTTGAAGAAAACCTATCCATATACCGGCGATTTATGATGACTAGCCTGTCATAAATCAGGCATTTTCAACTACATTAGCAGAGCTAATACTCAAGCAGAAGACTGTTTAAATGATTTAATATGTTGTATGTCTTATTTAGACCACGCCGTAATCGCCCATCATCGCGAGATCGTTCACCACAACAACAAGCAGCAAATGTTGTTCATCGGTAAAGTAGTCTGTTTTTCAGTGAATTCTTTGCTAATTATCATTTTGATTTTACTTTAGATACAAGGAAAATGATGATTAATGGTATATGTAAATGGAAATTAAACAGTTCTTGTTTTTTTTTCTTGGTTTTGAAAATATGTAAACAGGATTTAATTCAATTACAACATCGCTGTTTTTCTTTTCTTGGTGTCGTTTTCCTTCTTTGTTTAACTCAATGATGTCTTGTGAAAAATTTTCTTGTGTATTGTACCAAGTTTGATTAGTGTCTGTCTGTTGTTCTAGATTTTTTCTTTTTGTCTTCATCGATAAATTTCAATGGGTCGCAGCCGAGATCGTGAAGGTTCACTCTCATCAACCGGTTCGGGTCGCACAGCACGATCGAAAAAATGGGTATGTGTTTGATATCATTCTTTAAATGAATAGAATAACAGTTTTTTTTTTCAGGACGGTGAAGCTGGTCATCGTATTCACCTATCAGATCTATCTGTGGGTGTTAGTAAACATGAAATTGAAAAACTCTTTCGTCCATATGGAGAATTAAATGAGGTCTGAACTTTTAGATGATAAAGTTTTCCGAAATAAATTTTTTCTCTCTATAGATATGGGTTGCATCTAATCCACCTTGCTTTTCATTTATCAATTTTCTTCATCGGTCTGACGCAGAACGAGCAATAAAAGAGCTTGATGGATCGTAAGATCAATAGACATTTTGTTTTTATCCCTAAAGAAATATGGAATGAACTTTATAGAATTTTCGCTGGTTCACGAATTGGTCTGAGTTGGGCCCGACCAAGACATTATGGCGGACGATCGCGTAATCGTAAGTAATTGTTTTCGCATATTTATCTTGTGAAACACATTCTAAACGTAAAGATTACGACCAAGAACCATCACGTGTAGCGAAGGGTGCCATACAAAAGATAGTTTAGCGAGTCCTTCGGTTACTATAAGATTTCTCGGAAACTTTTAAAAGAATTGGATAGAAATAAAGCAAGCCTGCACTTACCAACTCTATATTTCAACTTTGAATTCCATACAAAATTACGGTAACTACGATATTTATCATTTTAGGTTCGCCATCACCTTCATTTCGTCGTGGCTATCGAGATTCATACATCAGTCGTCGTCGTTATTCACGGTAGTTTAAGTTTTGCTTTTATATCGTTGAAAATTTATTTATGTTTGCCCATCGTTTCTATGAAAATTATGTGTTCTGAGATAGTTTAATATTCTGTTGCTGTTCCTCTCGATATATATTTGATTATTTTTCTAGCTGTTGATGATTAATGGTTGAAAATGATTGACTTGGTTGGAATAGCAGCAGCAGCAGTTTTTAAATGAATAATTTGGTTTTGTGCTCGATTCTTGTTTCTTTGTTGATTCTTCTCCTTCTCTTCTGTTTGTGTATCTTCTACCTATTGGGTGGATCGATCATATGTATGTAGTGACATTCTTTGGCAGAGAATTTGAAGTAAGAAAAAAAAGGTATGTTATTAGAGTACATCATATTTTATTAGACAGATCGATCAGCAGCAATGTACGACTTCATATCCCTTTTTTTCTGCCATAGTGTTTTAACGATTATTTTTCAAAAAATATTTCTTATGAAATTTTATTTTTATTTTGCTATTTTTATAGAAGTCGCTCCCGTAGTCCGTATTATCGACGATCCGGTGGTAGCAGTAGTCGTAGACGAACACGATCTCCATCACCACGTGGTACGTTGTTTTTATTGGTATGTTGATAAAACTGAATGTGGGTTTTTCAAAATAAAAAAAGATAACCGTCGAGATGAACGACCTAAGACCTCAAAGCGCGAACATAAGCGTCGTCGTCATTCTTCATCAAATTCAGATCGTAGTGATAAGCGTTCACCACGACGTCGAGACAATGGGTAAGCAGCAGTTAAGCGTTTATCTCAATGAAGAATTTATTTTGAAATTTTAGTAAAAAAGCTTCACCTTCTCCTAGTAATGAACGTCATCGGTCAGCAACACCCAATGGTGATACTAATCGTCCTGCAAATTCAGATGACAACCGAGCTGAGTAAGTCGATTGAAACTCTCTTGGTGTACTTTTTAAGATTTAACAAAACGCATCAAATATTTCAATTCAGTTACATGATTACGCAGTGCAGTTATCATACATATGAAGTCGACAGGATTATACTAAAAGTTCCTTTTTTTCCGAAAAGTAAAATTTGCTTAAACTAGCCATTGAAATTTAGTTTTTAAAATGATGAATTAAATCTAAAACAAGTCGGTTCGCTCCAGTTCATAGTAGCAATCCATTTGTAAACTATTGAGAGAATGATTCCCACAGTAAACTGATTGCTGTTTGTAATCTCAACACATTTCTGATTTGTTTTCAATGACTCACAGTTGTAATTAGAAGCTTGAAGAACGAATATCTCGTTTAGTTTCCACGTATTTCCTTTCGTCGTTTGCATCCTTTTAGTATAAACATAGGCGAAAGCATGTTTTGTCGAATATGCAACTGCAGATTTTTCCATAGACAACATTTTTATTGACTCATTAACGGATGAAAACCATATGTGAAAAGTATGTTTTGACAGTTGGAAACGTTCGGTTATGATCAGTAGTTTCTGAATTTTGTTTGAAGAGGATCCGTTCTTTTTATATAGATAAGTGATAAAAGTAAGCACTGCCGTGAAAACTAAATCAACATTCTTTTATTTATTTTTAGGATTGAGCTTGACGAGCAAGACTGAAAATATATACCGGTGGCACTCATCTAACTAAGAAAAGACTTTAATCTTATTAAGACTATTCGTTTGGTTCGAATTGTTTGTTGTTGTAATCTTTTTTTTTCTCGGTTTTTTTTCTCTTGTATGTTTCATCTAGGGATGGCTTTGGAATGTATTTAACTCTTCTTTCTGAATTTGTACAAGAAAACGTTTGTTTTGCTTTTGTCATTATTAGAAGAGAAACAAATTCTTTTTTTCGTATTTACTATAATCAGAAATAAAAGATGAATACACTTAATACTAATTCAAACATAGTGAAAGAATACGTTGCCACCTCAAAGAATCACTTCGGAGAATAAATGTTTATATACCAACATATTATTTGTAGACGACGAGAGCATCAATCTAACTCAAGTGTTCTATTTAACTGATGCAAAAGCAACTATTTTTATTTGTTGATCTTCTCAAATAACTGACTGTGTATTACATAGACTTGAATTAAACTTGAAAAGAAGTCGAACGAGCTTTGTTTGGGTTTCAATGTTAAATAAATATTCAAATTTTATATTCATGCATCAAGTCAAAGACGTTGACAAATTTCATTTGAATTCTGTTTTATCAATCTCAATAGGTACCGATATGAATATTAGCTGATTCTAATAAATGCTTTAAGACAACGAAAGTATAAGAAATCTATTTTCGGAATAGATTTCATTCTTATCTGTGAATAAAAGCTGTTTGCTATACAACTTATATGGTTTATTTTTTTCATCGAATTCTTAGTCGTATCGAAAAATGAATTTGTGATTTTTCTTTTGCTACGAATAAATTGAAACGATGGCGCCAGTCGTTACACTGGTTATTTGTTCATTAATGGAGATCAGACCATGGAAAAAGAAAAAGCAAATGGTTGTTTGAAGAGAAGAAATTCTTGCTTGTTCTTTACGTCTCTACAAACAAAAATTATCATGTTGATTATATTTTTTCCCCTCTGCTTCGTTTAAGTAAAGTTATATTGAATTCATCGTCGCATAAGACAGCAAAAGAAAAAAAAGCCAGAGAGAGAAAAGCATCTATGATGGCAAGTATGCATCGTTCGGAAAGGTGACAGTAAGAGAAGAAGAGAAAAAAAGAAAACGATTTGTCGTATGTTAACAACAAATTTTATTTAAAAAAATATTTATTAGGAGCTCTCGCATTTTTTTACGATGCCGTTGGACTGAATGATTAGAAAAATCTTCTTGAAAGAAATTATTTCAATTTTGGAAGATTTGACGTTCGCACCTGCATACATATATTTGTATGCGTTCGGATAAACATAGTGAAAGAAAACCGAACTTGATTATTAAGATTTTCTTATGTTTTGTAGATGGCTGATATTCTCTCGCTCGAACAATTAGTTCACCTGTCCTTAGGTGATCCTGAAGCAGGTGCGGTAAATTTTAATGTTTTGAAAACTCTTCTTTTACAAATGCTTAAAGCAATGAATTTATACAATTATAAACCAACAATGTCTGATGACGATCAACGTACACTTAAAGAAGCACTTTCAACAACAATAGCAACATCATCATCATCATCACCACCACTGAAACAACATGTTTCATTCGACAAACAGGAAATTGTAACTAGTGATAATGAAAACGAAACGAATAAGAAAGCTCAACGAAGAATGCGTGATCGAAGTTCAGATCGTCTTAATTCATTAGAAGAAAAAGTATTTCGTTTTGAATCTCAATTAAGTGCCTTCAATCAAATACCATCAAATGCAGAAGTTATCGATCGAACTAAGCAAATGCAAAGAAAAGCATCGGATCATGATGATCAAACAAGACCAACCAATCGACATGGACCCATTCTAGAAATTTGGCAGTATACACAAATGGAAAAACGTATTGAATCAGCTGAAAATGGAATAACACGAGTATGTTAATCTATGAAAATAAGATTTTTTGTTCATTCCAAATCGTTTCTATTTAGCTTGCTTCGCTACTTCAAGATCTTTTTACAGAAATGTATGATTTAAANGAGTCAAATGAATCAATGAAAAAGACAACGGATGACCTTAAAAACCAGCACGATGAACTTCAACGTATTGTTGACATGTTAAATAACGAGAAAAATGATTGGGTAGTTTTAGCATCTATATTCAATGAAATTCTTTTATTCGACCATTTGTTTTTATTAAGGCTAAAAAATCTGATGTTGAAGATTTAGAAGAAAAAATTCGTAACTTACAAAATTTACTGGTAAAAATCTAAATTTTTATATTTAAATACGTACAATATCTTTAAAAATATATAGGCATCATTACGTGATCGTCTCAATGAAATACCAAGAGAAAATTCAGATGGTGTTTTCATGCCTGACTTAAGCGGTTATGTTACATGGGATCGATTAGAAGATGCTCTTAAAGGTATTCGAGAGTCAATAGAAAAGTCATCAAATGATGCAGCTGCTGCTTTGGCCTCAGCAAAAGATACCCGACCACCTGTACAAGTCATTGAACGACAAAGTCAAACTGTAAGGCAACATTTTTTATTTTCTATTTAAAAATTTCTTTTTCCTTTTGAAATTTTAGTCAGCAAAACGAAAGGTAAGCGCTAAATATTTATTTTTTCTAATGATGCGATTGATTGATGCCGATTCTTTGGTTTTGATTAAATATGAAACCAATAAAATATGAATTTTTTTCTTTTGTTTAGGATTCACCAGTAGTAACTAATACTGTTCCATCGGATAGACTTGCTGAGATTTTAGAAACACTGGGAACATTAAATCATCGACATGAACAACTACGAGCATTAGTTGAAGCACTTGAAGTATTAAAAAAAGAAAAATAATAATGCATATATTGAAAAAAATACATTTCTTAAGCTAAACAAACTCGATCGTGACGAATTCGAAGCGTTTAGAAATCAGTATTATGATTTACTGGATCGTTTAGCATCGCTGGAACGAACTGTTGATCATCTTCAATCACAAGGAATAAATGTATGTAATGACAATATATTTTCTAGTTATAACATTCAAGTAGTAATTTCATGCTGTTCTTAAACAATCAATTTTCTATATATAAACATTCGTAGTATGTTTTTAATATTTTCATCAATAGAATAAGACGGGAAAAAAATTGAGATATGTAGTGTTATTCATATCGTGAAGTTGCAGCATAATACGAATTGAAATCACCAACGAATCATGCTGGTCTTCACGATTAGATTAGACACCTTTATGAGTTTGTGACTATGTTGACGTATACAGGAAATCAAAATGAATGCAATCTATCTGAGATAAAAGAAAAAGAAAAGATCAAGAGAAAAAGATTACTCTATCAATGGAGCGAGAGAGAAAGTAAGTACACATAGCACGGAGAAAATAGCTTTATCATTGTAGTCATCGTGTTGATCAGTTGAACCAATAATAAATGCGGTGAGATAGGAATGATAAGAGAGGTGTACCAGATGGTCTTTCATTTTTAGCTGATGTCAAACATTGATAATGTTCAAGAAAGACTCGTTTTTGTTACTTCAACATGTGCACAATATCTTAATATAACTAATTATTATTCACCAACTAATTGGAAAATGTTAGGCGCTTATTTACGTTATATATTCTATCAAATACGTACATTGAAAAAATCAAATATACGTCAATTACTAATGAGGTGTGTGTGCGTCTATATATATATATATATTTCAAAATGAAGTTTTCTCAATAAGTTAAACAAAATAGAGAATATCAGTCAATCAATGATTTATTTTGATTAATCATCGAAATTCTATTCACAACTAAATCTACTAATAATAAACAGAATAAAAAAGATCTGTAACATGACTTTAAATTATACTGTATTCTATTGATTTTTATTTATTGTAGGATAATTCTGCTCCATCGCCTGTACGTGAAATAATTAGAGAAGTTCCTTCACAGGTATTTTCTAATAAAATATTTGTTTTATTCAAAGAAATCTCTTCTAGTCACGAACGGATTATTCCGGTGAAATGGCTGATTTTCGTACAGCTTTACAACGTTTACGTGAAGAATTAGATCGAATTAGAAAATTAATACAAGATTTAACAAATAAAGGAAATTTATCTGCTCAAGATATTGAAGTATGTTCTATATGTTTAACTAAATATTTAATTATAAACATTGATAATAATATTTTACTAGACATTGAAAAAACTAGTTCAACAATTAGATCAAACAAAAGCTGATAAGGCCTATGTTAATAATGAACTTGACAAAGTAAATACAATAAACCTATCAAAGACTAATTTAATGATTATATTTTATCAGAAAGCAGACAAACGAGATATTGAAAATCGAGTCTTGAAAAAAGATTTTAACTCGGCTTGCGGTGAATTATCACAAAATATAAATGATTGTTTGCAAAGATTCTGTGTTCATGTATGATGATAATTGTTGTTCATCCATCGAATAGATACTAATTTCTTCGTTTTTTCAGGATGACACTCAAAAACAAGATTTAGATAAAATGAATCATGAAATTGACAGTAAACTAGATCGTTTAGAACTCGATGCTCTACGTGATTACATGGAAAAACAAATGAAAAAACTTAAACGACTAGCGGTAAGTTTCATTATTGAATAGCATCAAATCATTTGACGTGTAGAAGAAAGATTTATTTCATACTTTCTGATTTTAAAGAAAGAACAACAACAAACTCAACAACAACATGTACATGTTATGTCAGAAGACGAAGCTGCAGGTCTACGAAAACAACTTATTCGTTTTCATTGCATCAGTTGCGATCGACCTATTGACGTTCAACCGCACCCGTTCGTGTCATCTATAGTTTAATCATTGTCAAATTGAGATCTTCTGTTTTAGACAACAACCAAGTCTTCCCATCAATCAAGCTATGCGTCCTATGCAATCACCTCGGCCATATACCACATACGAACTCGATCAAATTCGACAATTTCAAAAGAGGTTTGTTTCGATTAATATTTTGAAATCCGAAAGTGATTCAAGAAATAATTTTCTATCCAAAAACATTTAGTCAACAATTAACTCACGAACTCAGTGGAGGAGCAGCAGATGTTTATGCAACTGTTCGACAATGTGGTGGTTCGCATACAATGACGCTACCGTTTAAAAGACAAACGAAAGGACAGTGAGTATTATTATTCGATTAATTCCTGCAGAAATAATATTCTTTTACTTATCTTCCTTTTTTTTAGATTAGGCGTACCGGAAGAAACAGTTTTTACAAGGTAAAATTTCAATAATTAAAATTTTGTTTTGTATGACTTTTGTTTTCTCAATAGAAGTGAAGTCGATATCAAAGGTCATGATGGTGTGATTTACAAAGGTAGAATTGATGCCGATAAATTACCATCTGTTGAAATTCACAAGAAGAATTCGGTTGTTCTACGTGCATCTTTTCCACAACTAAAATCTCGTACAGAATCTCATCAAATACCTATTAATTATCATCATCAACACGAATCACCTAGTAATGATCTTGATCGAAATGATGAATCACCACTTATTCCAAATCTTGAACCATCTCTACCTCGAGAAGAATCATATACCTAAACGGAAGGATTTCTCATATTTTTCTCTCTTTTTTTTATGTTGACAGCCTTTTAGTCGACTTCTTACGTCCTCGTAATTCCTTTGCTCACTTCATCATTATATAAATTATTTTCATTTTTTTTATTAATATGCAATCTACTTTTTGTTTTTTGTCACTTGTCATAAATTTCCCGGCTTTCTATAATAGCCATATTATATTTATATGATGATGAAATAATTTTTAATTTTAAATAGAAAAAATTCTCTTTTTCTTTCTATCTTTGTTTTTTTTTCTATAGATTTGAAACGTGTAGTCATTGTTGAGCACGAAATCTTGAATGATTCTCAATTAATTTCACTGCCGAAAAAAAGAAAACTATAAATGATTTATATGAACAATGGAAGAAGAAAAGAAATGCTAAAAAGTCATGTTATCATTCAGATAAAATTATAGAAGAAACTATTTCAGGAAAAGAATTGAACGGAATAGAAAGTAATTCAATAGATAAGAGACACTTTATGAAACATGATCTAGACCTAGTGTTAAAATATAGATCAGCGGCATAGATGCTGACAGAAACTATTGATATACGATCGCAGATTCTGCACAAGCTAGAACTGTCTGATCTGAGCTATAACCCTGATTTACATATGTACAGTCTATTTTTTTTATTGAAGAGTAACCGATAATGCTTTAAAACCTACTTTGGCTGATAGTACTGTTTATTTAACAAGCAAACAATGTGAAATTACAATTTCCGTTCGTGCTTTTTCAAGATATGATTATATTTAGCATGCTTGCCAAAATGTTCTCTCCGCGAATATAGAACCTTGCTATAATACGATCGCATGAAGACTATTTTATAATATTTATTATTCAATAATTTGAATTCGAACGACGTGAAACTCACTATATAAA
>OENM01000381.1:0-93412 GCA_900239745.1 Rotaria magnacalcarata | reverse complement strand
CTACTCACATCAGTAATAAAAATCTAGTTTCACTAATTAGAAATCATTATAATTAGGATTTAATCTCTAAGTAATCATCAAAATCTGTCGTTTTTATTATTATAGTTCATAGTTACGACAGTATCGTATATTTTTATTATTACACACGTTAGCAACGAGTGAATGCTACCACTACAGAAGCTAGCAACTAGTTTATGCTACTATTACACTCGTTACCTCTACCACCTACAATAAACAGATGAAAATTTCAATCTTTATTTGTCTCACACAAATACCTTAATCTAGAACTTGAATCCACTTTAGTGTATTTACAATTCGTAACTTTTCCATCCACTGAGAAGTT
Source organism: Rotaria magnacalcarata (assembly GCA_900239745.1). NCBI lineage: Eukaryota > Metazoa > Rotifera > Eurotatoria > Philodinida > Philodinidae > Rotaria > Rotaria magnacalcarata. Next base: position 93,069 of record OENM01000381.1, on the reverse strand, counting down.
TTTATCAAATTTTTGTTTATGAAAAAATGTATCAATTTCTCACCTGGTAATACGAAAAAATATCGATTTCTCAACAATATTGATAGCTATATCCTAAATACTGTTTAAACTATTATCATTNACAATATTTCTCAATGAAACCACTAAACACTTCAGCATACTGACATATTTTAAACAAAGAGTTTTTCATACGTTCTCTCTAGTAATATTTCCTATTGATAGATCCAATAAACTTCAAATGTTAAAAAGGTTTTATTATCTTATTTTTGAACAAAATATGATCTCACTACACTGAAGAATTAAATCTTCTATTTGATCAGTATCTAACTGACTGAAATATGTGAGTTCCACATTTTAGCCCCAACGGGGCTGCGCTGAAAAGCTGTTTTCTCATATTACGTAAATTTTCTTCTACCTTTTGTATCCGCCGGTTCATTGTCTCAAGTTGCATTGAAAATTAAGAACACATTTTTCTTTGGGGAAACAGCAACGTAAGCTGCTGTTCTTGAAAAACGCAAGAAGCAATCGGGATCCCTTGATCAAATATCTGCTATATTTCACTTTAATTCATGGTGACGAACAAAAATCAACACTTAAATGTACTCATGGAAAAAGTCAAGTTACTGTATCTTGATGTTGCGAGTCTCGTAATTATATTTCCATAAATGTCTTGATGGTATAAAATCTTGATCATGAACGAATAAAACGCAATTGACAGAGTAGAATATTGGTAGTATTTCAAAAGCTTCTCTTCAATCATTGAGATTACTATTACAGTGCTTTCTATCCGAAGAATTTTCTGCACGGTGGGGAAATCGGTATATACATATGCAGTATTATTCACGTAAAATGTAAACAAATATCAAGCAGACGTTCAACACTGACTTTATTCACAAGAACACTTCAAAGAATATATTATCATTGGTTGAGATATTGTTAAAAATTAATCGAAAAAATTTTACACTGAACATTCCGAAGAAAAGGACACATTTTATAGGCAATGCATATTTATACCGCAAACCCTTATTCTTAAGAGAAATCGAGAAAAATATTATGAACTGATCTAAATTAGTGATACTATGTATACGAGGAAAATCTCTCCCATTTGAAAATAGTCAAAAATTGTTGAAACACGATTTCTTCCTATTCAGCCGATCACAAATCAATAGAAGCAATTGTGATTAGATCTCAGAATAGGATGAGTAGCGTTGTTTTCTACTTTGAATCGATCTGATTGAGAGTGGAAACATCCACTCCTTGATGACAATTCAATCTTATAAATATATATATTCAAGAAAATTTCCATTCAGAAAATAAACACCGATAATTGAACGCCTCAGTAGCATAACTTCAGAGAATATTTGGGTATTTTCAATCAGAATGCACGCCTATCATCCAGCTTCGAACCGATTTTATCTAGCATTGTTTTATATCGACTATCAATCTTGATTTGTTGATCGATATTCATACGATTGATAACATAAGAAAACGAAAAATTTTTTGCAGGCGCTGCTAATCCTACACTACCACCCAATCCTATGAATCAAAAAAGGAAAAGATAAATTATTAATTAGTGATGAATGGCATTACCACTGTGACCAAATACATTCGATCCAAGTGAAGTAATCATATCATCGTAAAGTAGAAAGCCCATACCAAACTTAGTATGAACTCCCAAAGTAATATCGATTTCATTGTCAGGTGTATTCGATTTTATTGCTCTTTTTAACATATTTTCACTTAAAAGTTGTTTTCGTTTACCATGATCTAAATCGCCAATTAAAGATGCATAGAGCAATGCAATCGATCGTGCATTTGCAATTCCATTTGCAGCCGGTATTTCTGCTCGTTGCACACGATGATCATTGAAAGGATTGGATTCAAAGATTTCATTTGCATCATTGGTGTCAACATTGTTTAATACAGTCTCAATTGGTGACACACGATATTCTTGTTCTAATGGTAGACCAATGTAAAATTCGATTTGTAATGGATTTGTAATTTCATCGCGAACCCATTGTCCGAATGTTCTATTCTTTGGATCAACTCGTCGAACGAGTTCACCTGCTAACCAACCATAGGTTAAAGGATGATAACCATGAGCTGTTCCAGGTGGCCATTGAGGTTCTCGCTGTTCTAAAGTATGTACCATGGCTGTCCAATTCAAAATTCGTTCCATCGGATAATCATCTAATGGCAGTCCAGCACGATGCGATAGAATATCAGCTACTGTTGTATTCTCTTTTCCATTTTGCCCATATTCTGGCCAGTATGTTTTTACTAATGCAGAATAGTCGAGTAAACCTCGTTGAACACAAAGCGCAACAGCTATTGCTACTAAACCTTTCGATGTAGAAAATACATATTGTAAAGTGTTGTGATCGTAAGGTTTTGTGCGAGATTGATCAAACCATCCACCCCAGAGATCAACGACTGGTTGACCTTGATAGTAAATCGCCATCGAAGCTCCTAAATCTCGTTCCTGTACAAAATTATCTTTGAATAAATCTCGGACAAACTCCCATCCTTGAGAAGTTGTTCCGTGAATATTGAAATCGTTACTATCAATACCAAGTACGAACGAATGAAGTATAAAAACAATCCACAAACAATTAGAATAATACATGTTAGGACACGTCGTCATCTCGATAAAATGCACACAATGTCTGCACACAAAATGAGAGCTTCTCGAATAATCTAACTATCTAAATAGCATCTTTTGCACGATCCTAATCCAGGACTAACAAACTTGTGATAGGGTAGACATTTGGCGACTTTAGCAAATAGCTAAATTTATTATTCAACTCTAATTCACTCTTCTAGTTAGTCGAATCGAAATGCAAATGACGAAAAATACTTTTTATGTGGCTACAACAATCTACTACAAAAGTTGAAATAGACATATTTCAGCTGATTCAACAAATTAAAATTAACAATAATCCAGATAAATGTTGTGCATGCTATAGAATACGTTATAACTAAAGAAGAAATAGTATTAAATGACAATAGAATCGGATTATACCAACGATACTGTGTGTAATCTGACGATCTTTTCGAAGGATATGGTTATATACAAACGCCACCCTACACTTAAATGCACTGCATGGCTAGTTGAAAATGTCTTACTACTTTTATGTTCTCTGTAACGAAAACCAGGATGAAATAGTAGCCTAATTATTGTAGTGTGCAATCCATGGAGGTTGTACTCTCATTACTATCATTTTTCAGTCTCTTCATCAGATAATTTTGTGTTGCCCATTGTTTTAGATGGTTCAGAAAAAAAGTTTTCAATTTGTTATTGAACATTAGAAAACGTTCCTTGAACGATATGAAGTGCTCTTACATATCTGTCATAATCTATATTTTTCGGCTACCATTGGCTTGAAGTGTAGAAATCGATGAATCGAGCAAACGACGAAGTCATTTGGACTGTGAGTACTAATAGTGAGACAAGGCAGGTCACAAATCGTGAAATGAGCAGGCTGCCCACTAGAATTTTGAGAAGTACAATCGAAATGGTGCATAAGTCTTACTTCATTCAAATTTCAAAGCATACAACAAACTCATCTCTCTTTGATGCTTATTAAAAGATGTTTGCGGAGTCTTTAGGGCTGATTGACACATTTTTTCTTACAATAATACTCCTCAGAACAATTTTTTACATTTAAATCTCCATTGGTTCTTTCTTTGGTCAATTCTAAATTTACTAGCATTGTCTGATAGTATTTTTCTATAATTACTTTATATTACAAAATGCGTTCGTCGCAATTATTACTGTAAAAAGAATCATCTTAGCATTCAATGCTAAAAAATAGCAACAATGGTATCTGGATTAAATATACATTAAAAGAGCAAAACTCAATTCTATATTCGTGTTTTGATTATTAAAATTTAGTAGTTGATTGATCTATTGCTTTATCACATGATTTACAAACGCGTTCAGGTGTATACCATTCGCGTTCCGGTACGGGGCGACGATTCGGCGAGCATGTATCACAAACGCCTTCACCACATCTTCGACTAGAAAATTAGAAAAATGATTATTTTATGTAAAATAAAACTAATTCATTCAGGCACATACCAATGATGTAGCCGATGTGTGGTACTATTAAATTGATATTTACAAATAAAACAACAATGGCATTCAATATTTGGCCGCCAATAAGATGGTCGGGTACGTTCTTGAATATGTTCTAGGTAATCACATCATATTATTTATTATTCCAACACCGAAATTTCAATGTTTATACTCACTAATAGAATAATCGTACACCAAATTTCCAATATTATTTTGAATTATCTCCACGAAACGTCTTGACATTGGAATATGATACGTGTTTGAGTCTGTACAAGAAAAGCTGAGTTCGATAAAATATTTGCTGATTGAAAAATTTACCTTTTTCACTTTGAGTAGGCTTCGTTTCATCTTCGGAGGCATTTTTTTCTTGAGTACATTTAGAATGATTTTGAGATGACGACGAAAGTGTTTCGGACTGAATTCGTTCAAAACATTCATTGCAAACACGCTTAGGTGTTTTGATGTCAACTAATAAAACGATAGCACGATGTGTTGTGCATGTATCACAGAAAACATTGCCACACGCTATGTAAAAAAAAAGAGCACAAATGATTGAAATCATTCATTGGCAATATGAATTCGCAAATTTAAAATAAATGTATCACGATATGATCAACTTCAGATACTCTGAGCGAACCGAGCCCAACAACCTTTTCATTAAATTCACAGCTGGGCACAAATACAACCATATACTTTCACTTCACATGTTTTCAATGAACAATAGCTTATTTCAAGCATTCATACTGATATTTCAGGGAAAAAAGTAAGAACATTTTCTATCAACAAACCTCGGCAATGATGTTTCGAGTGATTATACCCAAAAACAAGTTTACATGATGAACATTCCTTTACAAAAAATAAAATTAATCAATTAAATTAGAAAATCTTCTTACTTGAACATCTTTATTTGGAACCCAATAGGATGGTGCTACTTGATTTGCTACCATTTCTCCTAACATTTTCGTTGGAGCTGATAAATAACTATGATACAAAAGAATCAATTAAATTTTTCTTCAATACAAAATTTCAATCGAACCTCCCAGCATAGACCACCATTTCAATAAATTTTCTAGGTGTGACATCACTAGCTACTCGATTATTGTCTTCTCCTGGCCACATATGAATAACTTCGACACGTGTTACATCTTTGGGTTCATTATTTCCGTACCAATGTTTTCTTGATCGATAGATCTCACTATGATATGGACATTCGATAACAAAACCAGACCAAACATATTTCAGAAGACCTTGTACAAGTCCATCATGTTTTGTAATTAATTTTCCATATACAATTGTATCACGTCCATCACGAGGACATTGTAAACATTTCCAAACTTCATTATCTAATTCTTTATTATATGAACATCTTTTATCACATTTATGTGGGATTTTTTCTTTCTGATGATTTGCAGCTAATGTACATTTGTTTCTATTGAATTCAACAAAAATAAAAGAAACTACCGATGTGTAAGTGATACTTACTCACAGGATAAACATTTAAAACAACACGTAAAAAAGTCATCGGGTAAAGTTGAAGGCATTTCAGGAGGGATAGCATGATTGAATTTTTCATTTAAAGCCTAAATAACATCAATAAGCAATGATGTCGATGAATATAATTATTTTACCTTTAAGACTTTAAAAATAACTGATAAATTTCGTGGTGAACGAATTTTATTATTTTCAAGTTTATCTGTTATAGCTGCTTTTATGCCCCTAAAATCAGTTGATTCTCCACCTGGTGTTTGAGTTCCAACATATTCAATCGCACTAAACATATAAATATATATTGTTATAATAGTTTTCAATTCTATGCTAGTAAACCTATATGCATCATATGATAAGTTCATTTTTTCGAAACGTTCTTTTAATTGTTCAACAGCTGTTTTTTGACATTGCAAATGATCTAAAATAGATTTCAGCTTCATATTGACTTTTTTCAAATATCTATAGACAAAAAAAACAAACCTCTGAGTATTTCAGTATATTGTGTTTCATGAAAAACAATCAATGTTGGTCCCATTGCTGACATGGATCCATCAACTCGACAACTTTTCATCACATTTTCTAATTCTTTTCGAAAATATTTTAAAAATGCATTGGAAGCATCAGATAGAAATTGAAACATATCATTGGGTAATTTAGGTGCTTTTGTTCGATATATAACAATGTCACTGACACAGAGAATTTTCAGGAGAAGTCTATTACGAATATTATCATTTTGTGATAGGCCAAGTCGACCTTCTGTATCAAGAATCAGTGTTCGTTGATTTTCATCCAATGTTGACCATACACCAATAGTACATGATTCAGTTGTTGATGATGTATGAAATTTCTGTTTACCATTAAAAAATACTTGATTTAATGTATATGATTTTCCATCTCCTGTATTTCCAATAATAGAAACACATTTAACTTTAGGATCTTGTTGTGAACATTTAAATTGACGAATAAAATCGGATTCGCTGTTAACCTAGACAATTATAAGATTAATCGATGGAGTTTTTTGTTTTTCTCTAAGAAATCCTATTAGAAACATTGACTTACAGTTAAACGTTCATCACCATCTAATAATAGAAAAACTTCATTCGAATCAGTATTCGCAGGATTTGGCTGATAATGCCCATGAGATATATGATCGTTGGAATGCTCTCGTTTGGATATGTAGTGCGCATTTTGTTTCTGCTGAGAGGTGACATTTGGAGAAATTCTTGTTTGCATGAGATTGATTTGTTGATCTGATGGTGAAATAAATTGCGCATCATGGTTGTCTAGTGGAATATCCGCAAATGTAGATGAAGAGCTATGTTTTTGAGTATCATTGTTGTTTGCAGTTGAGAATAATTCTGGATAAATTGTTTTTCCTTTTGTTTGAGAGCATGCACTAAATATAAAAATATAATTAATGAATTACTCTCCTGTTGACGAAGTAAACAATATTCCGAATAGATTGCGTCTATCTCATATAAAAATGAATACGAATTTATTTTCTAAGTTCAGTTTTGCGTCTTATCAAATAATCTAAATTTTTTGCTATACTAATTAAAGTCTCATAATAGCCTAAAGCTTGAGTACCAAATAACATCATTTTATCAGCTTACTTATCATTTTCTACGATGTCTTTTTGTTTTTCCCTGCACTTTTGTAGTTTATGTTCGCTTCCATTTGTATTTTGATGTCGACTTTCGTAACATGAATAACAAAATAATAATGAACAAGTTGAGCAATAAAACACAGCTGGATGACTTGGATCAATTGAGCAGCGTTCATTATTAATTGCGTCTAAATTTAATCTTTCATGGTGTTTAAGATGGCCACTGTTATGCATTTGTTTTTCACATGAAATACATTGTAACGAGTTACATTGTATACAATAAACTATTGCTTTTGATAACATCTTACTATCACATGTTTGATATGCAGTGCACCTTAAAGGGAACATTGTAACCGAAAAAAAGTTATTATGAAAGCAGTTTTTTTAAATAATATAGAAAATAACCCGTGATATATTTCCCTATGATTCATTTTCTTAATATGTCGAAACGTTGGATAAAAACCAACTTTGCAAGTAATTTTTCATATTAAATTTCCTATTTAGTCCCTGCAACAAGCTTCAGTTTTCATAGATGTCACTAAATATATTCATATCTCTCTATTGGTTGTATGCTTCTTAATGTCTGCATACATGCATATGTATTTATTTTATTCAACGCAACTAGACAGAAAGAACTCAGTTTAAAATTATATCCTAGAGTTGACCAATATCAATAACATGACCGATCAATATATGGTATCAATGATGGACACAAGTCGAAATATGTCATTTGATAGTAGTGCACTTTTAACGTGTTCAACGATTAATGGATTACATTTTCCTGGTCTTACCACAACAGACATATCGGATACAGGTGGAGGTGGTAGTCGAACAACAAGTTTTCTTTATGATAGCCCCTCCATGCGCGAATCAATGATAGAAAGTTTCTCGTCCACAGGACGAGGAGGGGACGGTGATCAAGATGACACAATATTAATTAATCATGAAAACATGCTGCAATCAGATCCATCAGTAATAGCTAGTTTAAAGATAGAAAAGCGAGATTCATTTACACAAAGAAAACGTCGTTCTCGTAAATCACAATTTGATGCATCATCACTCGATGCAACAATGTCACTGGATAAAATCGAACCTGTTTATGCAATCGGCGAACAAAATGAAGCGGATGATGCTTGGTAAACGTTTTTTTTTTCTTCTGTTTGTTAGGTTTTTTTATATCGTTTGTCTCTGTTAGGTTATATGAAGTACCAAACCATGGACATAAAACTGATCCTGTAACTGATAATATATTTTCATGGGTTCATAAAGAATTTAAAACAAATGATATCAAAGCTAGTAAACATCTACTTCTTTGCAAACTTGATGATATGTCAAATGGTAAATAACTAAATTGTATTCACACTGAGAAAAAAAAACTAACAACATTTATTGTATTTTGTTTGTTAAGCACGAGCAATACGAAGTGTATCATGCCATAATTTTGTTCCTAATCGAAAAGTTGATAATGTGAAACGAAGTTTAACAGAACAAGAAGTTAATTCAGGTAAAAACTATTTACTTCCAATGGATTAATATATCTAACTGAACTTCACATCTCATTATTATGAATAAATTTTGATTGTATAGAAAAAGAAAACGATGAAGAGTTCGATAATTATATGTTTTATTATTGATTGACATCATTTAATTGAAAAATAATGTTGAACATTTTAGTTATATGTATTTATTTTTTTCCATTATAGAACCCGTGAGAAATGGTCGATTGAGTTCGCCATTACGTGCAATGAACCCATCGTTGAATGGAAATGGTCATGTTCGATCGATATCACCTGTGAATTTATCACCATTTCATCCTAGTATTGGAATTACAAGCAGCCATGAAAATAGTACTGTATCAACTATGATGCGATCAAGAGATACTTCAAAAGAACGTGAGCGAGAGCCAATGGATTATACTGATCTTGAAGGTAATTTAAAAAATTGTCGGAATATTAAGTCTCCGAAATCACTAATTAATACCAAATGAATAGATAAAAAAAAAACGCCATAATACGAATAGAAATGAAGCAAGTGTATTCGATGAGATTGATGATGTAACATTAGTGTTATATGATGGATATAAATGTTAATCTTCCATTGATTCAGACTCAATCATGAATGAATTTGTCTAGAATGGTAGATACAATAAGTCGAAACATTTACATTGAAAAGATCGTTTTTTGTTCATATGCAGTGGAGACTAATAAAAAAATTTGGTTTATGGTATTAGATCTGAAAGCTTGAAGATATACAATATCCTCTGAAAGAAACTATTTCATTATCGGTTCGCCTCCCGAGATCATAGAATTAGATTTTGTATGATGTCATGAAGTTGACTAATTATTATTTTTTTATTTAATTTTTAGTGATGGCTAAAATGCAACTCGAGAGTTCGTATTTCTGACTTTTTTTTTATATATTTTCGTACAATACCCATATGTTTCATTCAGATTTACGTCAAGCAGAACGACAAGGTCCATTATTTAAACGTTTTGGTATGTTATTTTTCTACTTAAATGAGTTTTATTCGCCCTACGCAAAATTATTTTTATCAATCAATTGAGACAATCTATTTTTCATTTAATTCATATGCAACCGATGTTTAAACATAGATCCGCTGCTCGTCTATACATTCTCAACGAACAATTCCTTGAGTGTACACATTCAGAATGTATCGTCAGCACCCATTTCTATAATAATTTCTGGAGCCATTCAGAATGTCTATTGGTTATAACGAAATCTGAATATTCTCAAGTTTCATAATATTCAACAGCAATCGCTGGTCTACGAAATCAATATCAATACTTAAAATCTATCCACAAACAAAATAGATCGTCTAATAACGACATCAGGTTTATAAAAACATCATTAATCTATCGACTTTGTTTTCCGCATATCACTATTTTGCACTTTAATGCTTGACTACTAAATATGTTTTTGTGTGTTCTTTGCTTTATTGTGACTGCTTTATTGGTTTGCTTTGTGTGCTTGTAGGCGGTTCTAATGCTTCTCTTGCATCGACAAGCAGTATCACCAGTGTAACCCTGCCAAGTGAGTTTGTTTCTTTTACTAATGGATTCCTTTTGATTTATATGGAAAGAGTAGCGAAATATTATGAGTGTAACAAAAATAAAAATAAAAAAACCTTTTATAATTGAGTGGAAAAACCTACTGTGTTTTGAAAAAAGTTCCTTGTTGATCTTTATACAAAATGTTTTTGACAGCGTAGATTTTAATTTAAACTTGACTGGCGTCTTTAATGTCGTTAGAAAAACCGTAAGCTAAATTATCGTAAGCATAGCAACATTTGTTTGTTGGGCACGACGAAGAATATTTTTTATAAGACACTCTTTTAAAATCGTGTAAAGTTTTTTGTTGTTGTGGATAATTGGCTAAAAAAGAATAATATTGGATTTGCAAAAAGAAAAATTTTTTTTTTCGTAAACATACTTTCGATTGTCTTGGCTCTATGTGTTGTATCGAGTTTTGATTTTTCGTTACTCATATCTGAAGAAATCAAATCAATAAACAATCTATTTTTTGCATGGCCAACTAATATGTCATGCTTATGGTAATGCATAAATGACACGATCTGAATGAGAAAAAGCAAAAGTATCGAAAAGGAAGAATAAAAAACGGAGTGAACTTTTTTTGTTATAAAGTGCGAGAGAAAGAAAAAATTCTTCTTAAAATTTACCTGTTCGTATCAAGTATTTATTCAAAATCGGTCGACCGTTCAAATACGTAGTCTTCTAGCGCGTATCATTTCTTCACTTCGTATTAAATAAAGAAGAGATACTTCCGCCGGTGAAAACTATTCTATTCGCGATTAAATAATTATCCTCATAAGTTAGAATTTTGTGTCAGACAAAAAAAGAAGTATACTCATGTGCCATTTAACTTTTAGTATTTAAAATAACCAATTTATTGAAGCAGAAATCATTGTAAAACTATTGAATTTGAGAATACCACTTAAAAGATAAAAGTCTCAAATGTGGATCTGATCGTACGAAAGAACTCTATTGTACTTCCCAGGGCGAGAAACCAGATGGCAAGATCTTACAAGAATCATATCTGATCTGGTAAGATCAGACGAAAAATCGTCGTCTCTGATTTCCTACACTAAGTCGTATCAGAAGATTCTTGAAAGGTTCTGTTACCTATAGAAATTTCACTGTGATATTTTAATTAAACTAACCCAGGTCGATCAATCAGATGTTAAGATCAAATAAAATTCTGCATCTGATCGTGGGCGATCCGACAAAAATCGTAGTCTCTGAGATCTTAGATCAAGTCTCACAATCAGATTCTTGAAAGATCTTATTAATGTGTAAAGTCTTTCAAGAATCAGGGTGTGCGACTTGATATAAGATCTCAGAAACTACGATTTTTTTTGTCAGATTCTTGTAAGATTTCGCCCATATTCCAAGATCTTGTGTCAGATTTTTCGACCTGGGTATTGAAACTAAATTGCATGTGCGATCTTTAAAGAAAATATAGTATGATCTGATGCAAGATTTCAGGGACGACGATTGTTTTTTGTCTGATGCTTATAAAATTTCGTTTGAATTGCAAGATCTTACGTCAGATTTTTCGGCCTGGGTTGTGAAAATTTTTGTCTCAGTCGTTATTTTTTTCAAAATGAAAGGAACGTTAATCTCGCACGTTATGTTATATGGCTCATGGTTGGTTGTTAATAATTTTCCCTCGAAGCAAAGTATTCAGGACCCAGCCTTTTAAGATAATCTTGACTTATCCTGAGGTAGACGTGCATTAGTCTCGAGCATTGACAACGCAAATGAATAATTTCTCTCATATACTAATGCTTTCTTTTCACATGCATGTGAATTTTATCATTGCCTAGATATTGTCTATTAATAAAATGAATCGCTTTATATTCGTACAATCGATCATTATTTATTATTTTTGTTTTACATTAGATCGAACAGGAACCAAGCCGCCCGTTCCACCAAAAACAACAATAACAAGGTTAATATATTCTCAATCAAACATTATTTTCATACGTATAAAATTAACAATCATTTAGAAATGGTGTTAAACCAAATAATCCTCGTGTAGCAACTATGCAGACAAATACGAGAACAAATGGTCATGATATACCGTCCGTTCCTCAATCAAAATCTACAGTGATAACAACACGTGCAAGTGTTCTACCACCAAATTCAGCTAATAATAATCGTACACGACCAGTAACAGCTCGTCCAATTCAAACTTATCGTGGTTCACAAACATCTTACAATAGTACTGATGCTAAAACTCAACTCACGTCAGCATCAGCATCTGCTCTACGAACTGTTAAAAAAGTAACTAATGGCTTGGGCTCAATAGTACCTACAAAAGAATTAAGATCTACTGAAAATGGTCTACTCAATGATGTAAGTAATAAACCATCAACAGCTCCAATACGATCACAAGTTGGACCACAACGTCGTACTGTATTACCTCATTCATCAACCTATTCAGCTGTTGAACGAATTCCATCATCGTCATCATCCGTGGACATAAGAACACATCGACAAACAATTATTCCACGTAGTTCATCATCAACAATAAGTCAAGGAAGAAAAAGTGGAATACCAGCCATTGGAACACAACAAAAATCTGCTACCACAGCTCTTACGCGGTAAGTTTATATTTTTTGTTTTATATTTGGGTAACTTTACCATGGACTAGTTGGCTTCTTATTTTCTTTTCACTGATCACATTAAACATATTTTTTCAGTCATCATTCACTTTCTTCACGACGTACGACGATGGTTGGATTCTAACTAATAGGCACGAGTATATAATAGTAGATACAATATTAACATATTTTTAATTGCATGTTGCATGTTTTTTTTTTTATATTGTTCATATGAATTAAAATCATACTTTATCTTATTTAGACCTACATCGTCAAAATTAAATCCTTCTTCTCAATCTTGGGACAGTAAGATGATTTCGAGAACTGTTCGAGGACAAGAATCAATAGCACGTCCTCAACCATCGATATGGAATGAAGGATGCTATTAATTACTCCACTATATTTTCTTTGCTTCGATCTGTATTTCATCGTGCATGCATACATTTTTTTCTGACCTGCCTGCTCGAATAACGGTGACATGTGCCTATTCTCTTTGATCTTCTTTGGCTATGATGACAAGTTATTTTTCTTGATTTTCCTTGTACAATAAAAAAAATTTCTTTTGTTTTTATTATATCAGTAGTATATACTTGTCGCTGTTGATAAGTTTCAATTCGCTGATCAACTTTATGCTTGACTGTAAGATTAATTGGTCTTCTCCTTTTTTTTTGCTGTTTCTTTATTTCACAGTAATTGTGCCTTGATGATATTTGTTTGTTGCTTCTTTGCTTTGTATACATTCCTACATGGTACTAAATCTATCTCTTTTTGTTCTTGTAATCTTTCAACGAAAAGTAAATCAACGATATAGATAAACAAATTTTTTTAAATTAATTATATATTAATTATAATAATAAAAAATAAAAGACATTTTCATTGATTATACTTAGATTATTGACTTTTTTCAGTACTTATTATTATTACTGCGGCTAATATGGGTACTCAGGTGGGTGCATGATATTTCAGTTTGCTTTATTCTTTGTTTCTAAATAAAACTCTTATTGTCTAGTTTCGCTTAACGAAAGAAGAGAGTGCATTGATGGATGAATGCCGAAAAACTAGCTTCTGGTATCGATGTGAGTGCTAGATTTTTGAATATTGATTTAGCAGAGGGGACATTATTGTTTTTATCTATAGCTGTACCATTGATGGCAATTACAACAGGTGTTATGACATATCGACGTTTGAATAGTATGTGTTATGGTGATATCTTAGAGATATTTACTCTATGATCAATTTAGGTCCAACAGGAATACCACGTTATGGTTTGAAATTATCTGGAGTTATGTTTGCAGGTAATGCAATTTTTCTGATAAGTCATAGAATACTAAGTCGTGAAATAAGGGCGATAGATAGAGCTCATAGAAGACAGCATTGACTTGAGAGCCATGATTCTTGCAGTATTTTTCTTATATTTTTGTCAAGATATATGAGCTCTCCTATAGGGTAGATATATTCATATTTATTTCAAGTTGAATCACAAGAAATAAAGTCGATTCGTATTGGCATTACTTTCACGTAATTTTAATACTTCACGATGTAATATTCAAGTATGGCTTTCTTTGCTTTAGCTTATTTTTTTGGTAAAATATCTTATGTGCCAGAATGTCGCAATTTGATTCGTCAACGATTACCTAATTCAAATCTTGCGCACTCATTAGATTCAAAACCATATGATCTTATTAGTGATATGTATGATTTGATTTGTGTTTTTTTTTCTACAATTGTGTTCACATTTTTTTCGTTTTGATAGGGCTGAACCTCCTGAAATTGTTTCGAAAACAGCAACAACGAATATATTCGGTAGTTCTAATAGCGAAGAAGATCAACAAGATGATTTCATACCTCCAGTTGATACATCGGACAAAACTAGTCCACGACGATTTGTAACATATGACGAATTACGTCAAAAAAATCGAACTGAACATGCAACAAAATTTTCTGGAACGAAAGTTCGAAACGGTTTGTATTTCGTTTCGTTTCGTTTCTTTTCCTTCATATTTCATTTTCTTCTTAGATTCGCCTGCAACGACTACACCGTCAAATGCACCTGTACAAGATAATAAACGACCTGCACCGTTACCTATAATCTCCAATGAACTAGCACCAAAACCAACCAGTACAAATTCTTCTAAGCGTTTGAATGCGCGCAAAAATCAATACGGTGATGAAGTTTATGAATAAAGACTTGATCTAATTTCCTAAACTGTAGTTGTTTGTTTAGTCGAATAAAAAATTCATATTTATATATGCAGTACACAGAAATGAGGAAAATTTCTTTATTCCCCATTATTTTCTCTTGATTTCATTACTTTATATACTAATGGAATTACTCGTCTGATCAGATGATGATGACGATGCTAATGTGTCTATTGTTGATTGTGCTTCATCAATCGATGAACTTCGCTTCGAATAAATTTCCCGAGGAGATGCATTACTAGTTGATTTGTGCAAATGTTTTTTCTTTCGCCGATGTTTATGTGTAAATGCATGGAGGTTTTTCCCGACAACAATTCTTTTCTTATCAGACCCATTGCTTCTCGTTCTTATAACATGTCTAACGGTTGGCAATCGATGATCATGATGATTTTTTACTTCAGCTTTAGCATGAACTATTTTAGATTTGTCATGATCGATTGAGTTTTCACAATGAATACGAGCTGCTATTTTGCCATATTGTGAATCAATGGTAAATTGATCGAATTGATGATGGTCTTTATCTGTTGTTGTGGAATTGAAATGAAATAATTTTTTAAGTAGTTCTGATGAGATGTGAACTTTTAATTTTGGAATTTTGAGATTGTTGTTTTGTTTTTCAGTAAGTAATTTCAAGAAACTGTCTGGTAAACGAATGATTAAAACCGTATGCGAAGATTTCGATGAGAATTCCATTGAAGGAAAATTATTATGGCTACATTGAATATTTTTATCGTGAAGAATACTAAAACATATGGATGAAATATAAGGAAAAAACGGTTTTTTTTTGCAGGCTTACGGTTGTCGTACATGTTTATTTAAATATGAAATAAGCATTTCATCGATTGAATTTTTATGTTTTGATTGTTTTCCTTCATAATGATTTTGATTTTGTGCATGAATTTTTTTTCGAAATCTTCTTAACGATGATGAGAATGGTAAATGTTTCGATTTGGTTGATGGGTCCCAAGGCAAAAAAGTATTACCGTGACGAGAAATATTGAACTTCTGCTGGGATAAAAACAAAAATGTTTTGCTATTGAATTATTTAGAATTTTTTACTTTTTGTACAGATAATGGCACAGAATTTCTTCGAATACTCGATGGTTCATGTTGACTTGTTGTGGAATTATGGCTAATATCTTCACTGGAAGATCGTTTATGATCTTGTTTAATGCCTGATCGTTTTACTATTTGAGGATTTAATGCGCTTATTTGCATCAGATGTACTTTCGCTCTATAATAAGCGCATTCATTCGATTTAAGTTCAATAAATTTTTCTAATATCATTAATTGGTTAAGTAGTTCTTTATTTTTCTCAACTAATGAATGCAAATTTGATGTCATTTAACAATCAACAGTTTTACGATAGAGAATAATCTGCTGGATGGCAAAAACTAAACACATTTCCCGCAGTTTTAATAATTAATTGTATTTGTTTTTTTTTGTTTAGATTTTAAATTAGTTCAATTTATTATTGGCAAAGAAGAGAAGAGAGAGCGCGTGTGTGTGAGGGACAAATAAAAAGAAAGATTTTTATCGTCGACCGGCCCACGCATTAAAACGTCGTTTGCCTATTAGACTTCGTTTACCAGCCCAGGCATTAAAACGCCGTTTTTCGAGTTCGTGTTCATCGTCTTCTTCAGAATTATTTATCGTTGAATCATCATCTTGATACATTGAAATGAATTTGTTTCGTGCCACTGCTAATGGCCTGTTCATTAACCATTGATGGCCAGCAGTATTTTCTTTGTCCGTCAATGTATATGCATGGGTAACACTTAACTAGAAGAAAAACAGTCTAAGTAGATAACATTTAAAACAAATCATAATTTATATTTACCATCAGTAAAATGCAGCTGAGAATACCAGTGAGAATGACAAATGTGTTCATGATTGCGATTCTGTGTATATGATAGGCCTATTTAAAGAGAATACATATGATTGATTGTAATTATCTTTTTCTTTATTCTACTCTATGTACTTATTCTCGTAGAAGATTACAAAATTAAATCAGTACAAATACTATTTCTTATACCAAAAATGCAAATGTGCAATTATACAGATAGAAGCCTTGATAAAAAAACAAAACAAGATGCACACTAACAGAAAGTATAGTGTTGCGGGAGACTTTCATTACCTATTAGTTATTGTTGAACGAGTAATGTATGTAGTGAAGTGTATAAGAATCGTTCCTGTGCCGATACTATATTATTGTTATAAAAATAAAATGCGAAGTGATACAATAATTAGCAGTTCACAACATTTTCTTAATAAATAATGTTTCTCATGCATTCTTTTCTCTCTGCCCACTTGTTTCTTTTTTTCTCGCAACGATTTTCTTTAACGAAACATCTTTCTCTTCTATGTTTCTTCTGAGTCCGATAAGGTATAACGAGTTTATTTTGACTCACATATGCATATTACTAATCAAACGGTAATACAGCTGAATTATGGCCGATAGAATATTCGCATAGAGAGGTAACAAATGGATTCATCAATGACGAACATAAATGAGAAAATAATTATCAAACATGGATGAATTATTGAAGAGTTCGAATAATGAACGCGGTATGCTCGCTTAGCAGTTAATATTTCATTCTTATACATCCTACTCGTCATCCAACAACGAGCCGATCGAACTATTGAACAATGTCGTTCATGCAATTAGTAGATTCAAACAACAACAATAACAGCAGAAGAAGAAGTAGAGGAAGATCTTCCTCTTTCTACTCTCACAATTATCAAAGAGAAAATAATAAATGGAAAATAAACATGACAGAATGTTTATCTAGTTGATTTGATTCATCGAAAACGTAAGATACAGTTACATGCATATATATTTTTATTTTTTTGTTTGGACAAAAGATGAAAGCATCAAAAATGAATTTTTTAACATATGTTAAACAGATTATTCATGAATGGTCAATTCGATCAAGGTTTTGTACCAAATTGAACTGACACTGGTTTTAATGTTTGACGAGTTTTAGTTGTTTCACGCGGTGCTAATGCAACTGAAGTAGGTACTTGACGCCATTGTGGTTTAACAGGCTTAACTGTTGGTCGTTCAGCAGTAGACGGTGGCGGTGGTGGCGAGGCTGCTTTCAGACGTGCAATTTCATCTTCTAATTCTCGATTAAGTTGATTGAGTTCAGCAATTTTAATATCACGCATACGAATTTCATTTGCATGATCACGGTCTAATTTCGATTGTAAAGCATCTTTCGTACATATTTGTGATAATTCAGTTACTTGATTTTTACCATATAAACTTAGTAAGAATTCATACAATGGTATATTTTTTCGATCATCAATTGGTATATATCGACTTGTGTAAAGTGCTTCGTACAAATCTTCTTTAAGTTTGTCTGTACCTATGAATTGAAATATTTATTCAAATTCCTGTTTTATTTTTCGAGGGGTTTTTCTTATTTACCAGCACTTTTCATTCGAAGACCATCAATTGCTACTGTATATTGTCGAAGTTTTTTTTGTAGCTGATCTACCGTATCGTATTGTGAACCGGCCTGTAAAACGTTCATTTCTAAGATGCTATCTTAAGTAAAAAGCGAAATTTCCTTTTTATACTTATGTTTTGTTTTTACGTATGATGTATTTAAAACGTACCTAGATTACCAAACCAGTCGGTGAGTACTGCCATTTTATCATTCATTTTAAATAAACATCTAGTATTAGCATCGATCTAGAAGTAAAGTGCATGACGTTTGTTCTTTTTTGAAAATAAAAAAGTAATCGTGGCTTTTTACCATTTTAATTTGACCGGACCATCTCTGCTCAAATTCCGATTGGAGTTTATCTACTGTTTTTTGAAGTTCGTTTGCTTCGTCTTCCTATACAATGTATATATATATATATCACCAGAAGATCTTTTATTTTAATTTCGTTTATTTTTTTCATAAAACATACTTTTCGTCGCCGAGCAAGTTGTTCACTTTGCATTGAATCTTTTAAACTAATAAAAGCACGTTTTTCTCTATGCAGACAAAAAAGAAAACATAGAAACTGATTTATTCATGATTGAAAATAATTTACTCTGCGATTGTTTCAGATAATTTTTGTTGAGCCTCATAGTGTTGCCGTTTTAGGTTAATTACTTCTACTGCTCTAGATTGATTTTGTGATTTCCATGCATCATTTAAATGCGCTTTTAATAACTAAAATAAATTGGATTAAATAAAAAGAAACAGATTGATTTTCTATTGCTAATTTTACTTGTGTTTGAAGATATGTTTTAAGTTTTTCTCGTGTATCAGCGCGTAGTTTATCAATACCAGGACATTTTCTCAGCAAGTCATCATCGATAAACACTCGTTCGCTGGCTTCTGTTGTTAATTCAGATGCTTTCCTATCTAAATAGATTGACTTCAACGGATATATTTGCCAATAGAAAATAAAATTTCGGTAAAATATGTTTTCCGAAAGCTTTTGCCGGGTGTTGTTTTAGTTAACAATATAGCCGAAGACAAATATTATTTCAACGTATAGTATAAATTTACCTTCACCGTCGAGAAGTTCACCTAAAAATGGTTGGCCATGCAAAGTTAAACCTTCAACTAATTTTGTAAAGCCTATATCACCATTATCGATAATACTCAAAAGAAATTTTTTATTTCTTTCACGTGGTGATGATATAGCCTATTAAAAAAGAAAAAAAANTTTTTTTTTGATGTAATGACGAAAACGCAATTGATTGAAAACGTACTTGAATGTCATCAAAAATAAAATCAGGAAAAATTTTTTTCTCTTTAAACCACTGAAGGAAATTATCAGTTAGAATAATATTATTTTCAAGTAAATTATGATATCGTTCTAATATATCATGTTTTTTTGAATTAACCATTGCCGATTTCTAATGATCAATCGACGATATTGATATGTTTGTTGGCCGAATGTCTCTCTCAAACATTCAATGACACTAAGAAAAATAGAATTTTCTAGTTTTCTCCCGTTTTTTGTTAGTTTAAAAAAAAATTTTTTTCATCAATAGCAAACAGTTCTCAATTTCTTTCTCTCTTCTTCTTTTAACGTGCTTTCATATGCCCTATGAGAGCAGAGTAACAGCCATCCGTTGACAAGCATTTTTGATTTGTTAAGTGTAACTGCTAATGAAACAAAAATAAATCGTCTAAATGAACGAGAAAGTTGTTACGATTTATATTTTAGGAGAAGTGAGAAAAACAAAAAAGGAAAAGGGAAAACCTACAGCGCACGAATAGTAGACGTTAAAATGTATGCCACTTGATAGCATAATAGTAACCGATACTATCGAGTTAATTTGAATTTATTATCTGAAAAAATATGTAGAGAAAGAAAGAGAGAGAGTGTGAGTGAGAACTTAAGGGTTCACGAATTTCCGCCCCTTCCGTCGGAATCTGTTCAATAAGAGCTTTTAAAAAGTTTAATAAGATAAAATGCGTGTCTTAATTAGACATTAGACGGCAACAAAATAACATTTTGATAGGCGAAGTTACTGATCTCGATTTAGTTAAGAAATTAATAATATAATTTCTAAAGTGTACAGTACATGAAATGAATTAAAAGCATCATATTCATACATCGCAGCGCTTGTCAGGATTCCAGCGAAAACATCATTTGCAAAGGACGTTCATGTTAGATAGAGTCTCATGTTAACAAACATTATTTATATTGCGCTCGGGGAAGAAACCCAAATTTGTTTTTCTATTTCGTTAGATAAAAAAAAATGTCATTAAACTATTAGTTGCTTGAAGAAATGCAACTATCTTCTTTATGAGTCATTGCTTATTTTATTAAGAATCATAGAATTCAATCAGTTTCAGGTTATAAAAGTTTATTTTAATGAATAGAATTATTTTATTATCGAAGTTTACCATGCAAATGATCTTATTATAAACGATGTTGACACTTGCAATTATGTTTTTCCTATTATTTCTTCGACATCGGAAGTCAACTATTAATTGAAATTGTTCTTCAGATGTTTATCAAGTATTTCAATTAGTTGACTTTTAATTATTTTCTCGTTAGTTTTAGTTTTATGTTACACGATCAACAATGATGACGAAGAACTGTTCTGTCAAGGGAGTGATCAAAATATCCGATTGATCGGTATTGTGTTTTCCAATTGATGTTTCACGAGAAAATTCAATTAGAAATGTCTCGATTATCACTAAACATTTACACTACAAGAGAAACTTCCAGATGGCTAGTCTGAAAGAAATACGATAGTCTGGAATTGAACCAGATGACTTATTTCTACATCGTTTCCATTGAATAATTTACGAACCGAAACCATATATTCTCTCATATTTTTTAATGTTCAAGTGGGCCGTAAACGTATATATATATACGAATACAAGAATTTGACTCTTATAAAAATCGAGAATATGCCAAGACATGTTGATGATTAATTCTAATAAAGAATTATCATTTTTCATAAAAAAAAAACTCCTCGCATTTAAGCGTGCAACAAAGTTTCTAGTTTAAGGAATGTCATCGAACTTATTGCTTTTAAGCTGACAGTTTTCTTTCTGTGGCAAAATAGTAAATTTATTTAAAAAACAAATACAAATATTTTCAAAAAACTATCTGACAATTACAATTATTCTAAAATAAATATCGACATTATTAAAGTTTAATTTCATTTACTAATAAACTATATAACGGTTCACATACAAAAAAGAATCTGACATAAATATTAAGTTGAATTAGAGATATTGACTGTGCGCATTGGTTATGATGAAGCTGAAATAAAGAAAAAGTTTAGTTGAATAATCAACCGAACTGTATTATAGTTCATACCTTTTCTATCTAATGGAATTCCATATTTTTCTTTGAACATCCGATTCCAATGTGCCTACAGCAACACAGTAAAACATAGCGTGCGAATGAGACAATAGATCCTAAAAGAAAAATTAAAAGTTCAAACGCCTATGTTTATTTCCTCTCTACTGCTAGTTCAAAATATCTATGAAAATAAATTTTAACTAGAAACAATCCATTCTTACCCAATATTAAAAACTTTATACTTATTATTTTCAAATACTATTTTCCAATATTTGTATTTATATTTTAAAAATCCCATAAACATTTTCCAAATAGATTCGTCGAATTAAATAATTATTCCACAACCAATAGTTTTAATCGATCCCCCTCTCGAATAATTTTTTCGCGAAAAAAGTCAATTTTGTTTTTTAACACTGATAGTTAAAGTAAAAACGATATTAATCAAAATATACAAAAATTTTCTACCGAAGTTACATATTCAACTAGCTAAACGTCCTCGCGACAAACCTATACACATCAAATAGATTCTAATCAGCGTCTATGATATTATTTTGAGTTTCTAACCCGAAAATATGAACTGTTTTATTAGGATCTATATGATGTAAATAGTCTTGTTTCAAAAACAATTTGAAATTTCAATATGTTCATTCATAAAATACAGAATTTGAAATAGTTGAAAAATGATAAATAATTTCTAGGACGCCATATGGCAAAATGTCTTCATGTTATTATTTTTTTATCAATGATAGACAAGTTTTTCGGTTGAAAAAGCAAAAAGCACAAAACAAAAAACAGAGAGAGAGAAATAATGACAATAGACATAAACACGACAAAAAGTTTAATGAGTTAATTATTCGACAAATCTTGTGTGTTATTTTTTTTTTATTATTATTTTTCTTTTTCTTTTTCTTCTTACTATATGAATACTAATTTTTGTTGGCAAAATCTTTTAGGATGATAATATTTACGAGAAAACAAAACGAAAAAAGTCAAGAAATGAAGTTTTTTTTTTGAGATCGAGTCCAGTGTTTTTTTCTTTTGAATTAGGAGTTAAAAAAAATAATTTCATCAGTTATTTGTTTTACGCCTGCTGTCTTTTAAAAGTTCACCTCTCACACGCCTTGAATTTTTCTAACAGCAACAATTAATTCCAACTATAGTTGGATTGTTGCTGTGAGTTGTAGCCCTGATCTTGATACCAGTTACCACGAGCGTTCTGTTGTTGTGGGCCACCTTTATTCATATTATTTGAACCATCACCACCCATTGATCCCCATGAGCCAGTGTCAGGACGACCACGTTTAGCCATCATGCCGTCATTCATCTGATTTGCTGGTCGTTTCATACCTCCTCCGTATGGTCGATTTTGTTGCATTGAATTCATACCGAAACCATTGTTATTCATACCCATTCGACCATTATTATTTTGTGGTGGACCATTAAAGGCGCCGAAATCATCTAAAGAAATATATTATATAAAATCAAAAGTCTTATCGGACTTACTTGGATTATTGGATGGACCATTATTAAAACCGCCAGGATTATTCTTTGAAAAAGAAACAATTAAGATAAGAGAAAATGAAAGTCTTTTTCTTTTGTTGTTGATATCTTACATATTGTAATGATCCTTGATATCCACCTCCTCCTCCTCCTCCTCGAAAATTATTATTGTTATTATTATTGTTATTATAACCACCACCACGGTTATTTTGATTAAAATTACCACCACCACCACCACCACCACGGTTTCCTCCATGAAAGCCGCCACCACGATTGTTTGAAAATCCACCACGATTGTTCGAAAATCCACCACGATTACCACCTGATGGGCCACCACCTCGCTAAAAAAAAAAGCAGAATATAACCGATTTGTAAAGAAGTCTGATTGTTTAAGTTATATCACTTACGCCAATATTGCCTCTATTTCCTGGTCCACCTCGCATCGGAGATTGTCCAGAAAAGGCTCCGAAATTATTAGCATCTATTAATAGTAATAAAAACGAATACAAAATCATCTGTATAAATAAACAACTCACTAAATGAATCATCTGGCGAATGCATAGGACCACGTTGTGGATTCTTTCCCATGCCACCTGACATGGGTCCAGCATTATGTCCCCCCTGTGAATTATTACCAAAACCGTCGGGTTGATTAAATGGTGGATCACCTGGTTTTCGATGCTCACGTTTCACTTGTGCCTGTTTGCGTTTATCACTCAATGGTTTCGCTAAACTAATTTCCATTGTATTACGTCCAAGTAACTATAATTGATAAAATATAAACTATTGAATCTCAATGAGTATCTATTTACTTTTCCATCAAGTGCACGCATTGCATTCAAGGCATCTTCACGTTTATCAAAATGAACAAATGCATAGTCCTATTATTTTTATTCAATAAAGTCTTTTGAAATATTCGACATTGTAAAATCTTACTCGAACTTTTCGAACACGTTCAATATTTCCATAGGGTAAAAATACATCTTTCACATCATTCTCTGATACATCCGATGTTAAATTGCGAACATACAAAACTTTAACTTGTGACATTGTATCATTATCTGGCTCTTCATCTGGATCAGCCCAATCAACAGCAATATCACGGTTGAATATCTAAAAATTTCATTTGATAACAACAAAATCATCATTTCACATTCGACATACTCGCACACGAGCATTTCCTAATTTTCTTTTTGCAACCGATGCATTTTTATGTGTATCGAAATCAACAAAACAGAAGCCACGATTTTTTTTCTTATCAGCTTCATCTGCTGGTGTATAAACTATCACATTTGTTACACCCTCTAAAGGAAACAAAAAATCGACAATTTTTGACACTATCCGATAAACTATGTCGCATGTCTATATACGACAAAATATCTTACCAACAACTTTTGTTAGCTCTTCACGAATTTCTTCTCTGGCTTTTGTTTTTGGTATATTGCCAATAAATAAACGTAGATTAGCAACGCTACCATTTGCTTTTAAAAGTTTTCCTGGACGGATAGCATAACCATTGAGCTAAATGAAAAACTCAATTCTAGATTTGTTGAATGTTCGCAAAGATAAACTTACTCGTTCACATGCTTTGGCAGATTCACCTGGAGCGCAATATGTAACGAAACAATAACCTTTATTAAAACCAGACACTGGATCAATCATTAGACGTAAATCCCAAATCTTGCCAGCTTGTTCGCAAATTGGAATGAGCTCATCCTCAAATACTTCACGCGGGATTTTACCAATAAAAACCTTTAAAAAATTAAATTAACTATAAAATAAAATTCAAATATCGATAACATACTTCACTATTTTGTGCTGAATACTCAGGGCCATCAGGTGGAGGGCCACCATATTTACGTTGACCTGCGGTGATATCCATTTTATATCCAGTTCGATCAAGAATTTGCTAATAAAGTAAACGCGATTTTGCAAATAGAATCGTTTGTTTTTAGGAGGCTCTTACTTTAAGTTTGATTTCATCTGGACCTGGCTTATGTTTTCCATAGGTACTTCCATGTCCGTCATCACCACTTTGAGAACTAGTTGAAGATTTTTGTTCTTGTGGATGACGAATTTTCCATTGTTTTATTAAATTACATAAAAAAGCACCCTTATTAACTACGCCAGTTAAATCTGAATTATTAAATTCATTAAATAACGAATCAATACTGGTTGTATCATTGGGAAATGAGCGCAGCTGTTCACATAAACGACTGTCTATATCCGATGAATTTAATTTACCTAAATACAAAAAAATTAATAGTGATTTTGTATGAATTTATGTTATTACCATTTTCAATATATAAACGAATTTTTTGTACAATATTTTCATTAATTCCCTGATCTGTCCATACTTTATCATCGGTTGTAGTTGATGATTCTTGTGAAGTTTCTAATTTTAATTGTTCTAATTGTTGTTGATCTGAACTTTCGGTCATGTTAAATAGTTAATTTAAGAAATGAAAATGAAGGCGACGATATTTCAATGACAATCTAAAAACAATGAACGCCAATAAATAATAGAATGTTTTTGACAAATGGGAATAAATCATTGAATGAATGTAAACAAGAATACAACATATTCTCTATAGTGATTGCAACATTAACATATTAATGCATCTATGCATTTGAACAAAAAATGAAACGATGATGGAAGGAAAGAAATTTTTTATATTAATGAAAATAAAAGATAATTTTAATAATTAGAAATAATAAGTTAATAAGATACCTTTGACATTGATTGTAGCGATTAAGAGATGTTACCTTGATGTAGATAACTATCCAAGACGTGGAATATCCCAAGAGTAGAACATTTTTCTAGTGTATTGATTAAATATGATAGGACAACGGTTTGTTCTATTTTTGGTAGGATTTTTGTATCCGATCTACGCTATTAGTAATGGTAATATTTAGTATTGGATAAATTATTGGATTTAAGTAAAGTCCTCTTTTTTTAATTAAGATGATCTACTTGTGGTTTCCGTTGCTACAAATGAAACAGATGGTTATCTTCGTTTCATTCGTTCATTAAATGTTTATGGATATAACCATGAGGTAGGCATAATTGTAGTTCACTAAAATTTTATGGTACATAGAGAACTTGCGATGTTTGTCAAATTAAAGGAAAGTTACTAAAGTCTCTTTTCTGCGTACTGTAAAGATTGCTGTTATCTGCTATTTTTTTTATTGAACATTAATGACTCGTCTATATCTGTATTTCTTATTTGTTCGATGAGTGTTTACTGCAAGAACATATGCATAGAATCAATTTTTTCTCGTTCTGCGTATATGTCCCAGCACATCTGGTGTTCATACGATAGAAATAGATGAGCACTGTTTCCGAAGAAGGATATAGCTACTTATAGAAGAGAAGTATTTTTATCTATGAAATCAATATTGTTTTTTTTCTTAATTTAGACGTATGGACTTGGTCAACCATGGAAAGGTGGTAATATACAATTCACAGCTGGTGGTGGACAAAAAATTAATTTTCTTCGAGAAAATTTAGTTCGTTACAAAGATGATACGACAAAAATCATACTTTTTTCTGATTCCTACGATGTTATGTTTACTCAAACGCCTGAAAATTTACTTGAAAAATTTGAAAAATTTAAACCAGCACGTGTTATCTTTGGCGCTGAAGATTTTTGTTGGCCAGATCAAAATTTACAAGTAAAATTGAATATTTTTGTTGTTCTGAAAGATTTCGAAAGAATTATTTTATAGTATGAGTATCCATTTGTTGAAAGTAATGAAAAACGTTTCTTGAACTCGGGTGGTTTCATTGGTTATGCATCGGATATTTATGAAATGATTACAACTAAAGAAAAAATCGAAGATGATGAAGATGATCAATTGTTCTACACGAAAATCTTTCTCGATAAGAATTTGCGAGTAAAATAAAAATTTAATTTTTATTCAAATAAAAATAAGACAACTATTGATAATTTTTAGGACAAATGGTCTATTGTACTTGACAAAAAAGCTGATATTTTTATGAATTTAAATGGAGCTGTTGATGAAGTTGAACTACCACTCCGTAATGATGAAGTTTATATTCATAATTCATGGACAGATTCCGATCCAATTGTCATCCATGGCAATGGACCAGCTAAAGTAAGCAATCATCTCTCGTCAATTTTCTCTAATTATGTTATGTTTTTTTTATAGAGAAGTTTAAATTATTTGAGTAATTATATTGCTCGTACATGGTCGTCAAATGCTGGATGTTTACAATGCAAAGAAAATGTCATAGATTTAACTAAAATTGATGATGTAAGAATATGTTCTTCATTAGGTTTTTTTACCAATTGAGTTGCTTTTGTTTATTTAGCAAGAACAATGGCCATTGGTTTATATTGCTGCATTTATTGAATATCCAACACCGTTTCTTGAAGAATATTTCGAAAAAATTTTGAATCTAACTTATCCAAAAAAACGTTTGGCTATTTTTATTCATAATCAAGTAAGTTGATCGGAAGTAGGACACTTCAGTTTTTTTGATCTGTACTATCTAACAACGAACTTTCTAATAGGTTGAATATCATAAAAATCTAACCGATAAATATATGTCTACATTTAAAGAGAATGAATATAAATTTGTCAAATATTTCAATTATGATGATGATACAACCGAAGGTGAAGCTCGTCAACAAGCTATGTAAGTTGCGCATTGTTTAATTTGCAATGCAACAAAAAGTTGACTATTGTCTATGTTTTAGTACTGAATGCCAAGAAGATACCTGTGATTATTTATTTGTTATTGATTCAGTAGTTCAACTTGATAATCCCGATACATTACTGAAATTAATCAGTCTTAATCGAACAATTCTTGCACCAATGCTGATGAGACCAGAAAAGACGTGGAGTAATTTTTGGGGAGATTATACCGAAGAAGGATATTATAGGCGATCACCGGATTATTTGGACATAATCAATTATAATAAAACGTATGTTATTATTGTTTGTTCAATAGAATATTAATTGTTTTTCATTCAGAGGTCTATTTAATGTTCCACATATTTCAAATTGTTATTTAATCAATGGAACGTTTTTGAAAAAATTTACACCGCAATATATTGATCCAAGCATAGATCCAGATGTCAAGTTTTCTCAATCTATAAGAGATGCTGTAAGTATCGTAATGTCTCCTAGATTACTCGTTTTTTACGTATTTGTTTTTGCATAAAATTTTAGGGATTCTTTTTGTATGTAAATAATGAACTTGCTTATGGACATTTAATGGATCCAGATAATTTTAATACTTCATTGATTATACCTGAACTTTACGAAATATTTACTAATTTCCTGGTAAGTTTCAATATTTTTGAAGTTTAAACTTATTATTTATTTATTAAGGATTGGAAATCGCGTTATATTCATCCAGATTATTATAAATCTCTTGAACCAAACGCAACATTTCAACAAGTAAATAACAAAGAAATTTTTATTTCTAACTATTTTTGTTTGTAAAGCCATGCTTAGACGTATTTTGGTTTCCAGTCGTAACTAAACGGTTTACTGAAGATTTAGTTGACCTCATGGAAAAATTCAATCGATGGTCCGGATCTGCGCATAATGTAAAATTTAAACTAATATCAATATGAAAAAACATCATTGATTTATCTTTTAAGGATGGACGTTTAGCTGGTGGTTATGAAAATGTTCCTACCGATGATATTCATATGACACAAGTTGGCTTGAATGATCATTGGTTATATTTTCTAAAAGAATTTATTCAACCAATACAACAAAAACTCTATACCGGTTATTTTAGCGATGTAAGTTGATTTTTATTTTTATATCTCCTTGAAAGTTCATTTCTATTAATTTTTATAAATAGCCTCCGAAAGCAGAGCTTAATTTTGTTGTTCGATATATGCCTGAATATCAATCTAAACTTCGACCCCATCATGATGCATCAACATACACAATTAATATAGCATTAAACGATGTTGGCAAAGATTATGAAGTACGTAAAACAGCGAAAGTTTTATTTTGAAATGAAATTCTCTTTTTAAAGGGTGGCGGTTGTCGATTTCTCCGATATAATTGTACAATAGCAGCAACACGTCGTGGCTGGACATTGATGCATCCGGGACGTTTAACTCATTTTCATGAAGGCTTACCAGTGTTGAAAGGAAAACGATATATTATGGTGTCATTTATTGATCCTTAAAAGAAAATCAAAAGTATTCATTTAGTCATTTTTATAATTATCATGTGTGCTGCTTTTGCAGTTTTTGTTTTTATTACACCCAAGGGTGCTATTTACAGATTTTTTTGTACTAGTCGACTTAAAAGTCAGTTTTATGTTTTATTAGCATTTATTATATAACTCAGCAATTATCAAAAAATATGTTACTTGTGTGAAGTGTTTTAGCTTATAATTTGTTTTTGTTATGAAATGACTTTCAAAGAAATCGCAATTTTTGTTGTTTTCTCATGTTTTGAGTGCACAAAACAATGTTGATCTGTTTTTTCCAGATATTGAAATGTCTGCTGCAATTGAAAGTTCATCATTTCTTTCCAATACACTAAAACGACGTCAACAGAAACGACATGAAGCAAGTAAAATATTGCAAGAGGGTATTAGTTCGCTTCATCTTTCGTCAATACCCAATGAACAACAAGCGACACATGAGGGAGGTATCTATCCACTTTTGAATATCGATCCCGAATCATATCTATTAGAAGAAGGCGATGAACGGTCGATGCTTGAACCGAATTCATATAATAATCCTAATTTTAAACAAACAATCAATGTTTTATTTAATTGGCTCAATACGAGTTTAAGTAAAAATTCAATTATCATTCGATCATTTGAGGAGGATCTCTATGATGGTTATGTACTTGGAAAACTTATTGAATATTATCAACCTCGTGTGCGACTACTTCTTGATGATATACCACTATCCGAGGAATCAAAAAAGAAAACACTCGAACGTGTTCTTCATTATCTCGAAACATGTTTTAGTCAACAAAATCTACCAGTTAAATGGACGTTCGAACAAGTTTATAATCGGGATTTGATTTGCATTTTACATCTTCTTTTAACATGTATGCAACTTTTTAATGTTAAAGCACGTTATGATCTACCAAAACATTTACTTTTGAAAGTTATCGTTGTTAAAAAAATCAATGGTATATTACAAACGAGAATTGTTAATGAATGTTTTATTGATGATTACGAAAGAGAATTAACATCAGTAAGTGAAAATAGGCATGTTCAATCACGCTTTGAATCAACTATCTATATTTTACATTTAATGCTATTACTTTTTAGGAAGTGTCTAGCAAACAAGGTGACCTTATCGATACGTTGTTCGATTTAGCGCCCGATAAATTAGCTGGCGTGGAAAAAATATTACTAAATTTTATCAATAATCAATTAAATCGCTACAATATATGTGTCAAACAAATCGATATAGAGCATTTTCAAGATGGACTAAATTTACTTTATTTAATATCTAATCTTGAAAATTATTTTATTATACTTAATAAATATTATCATAAAAGGCCGTTAACACGGGAACAATCGCATGTTAATATTCAATTGGCTTTTCAACTTATGAATCAAGGTAAATTTTCCATGGATAAATCACATTTGACATCAAACTGAATACTCACGATAATTTGCCTCGCTTCAAAGTTATCAAAAAAAGTGACGTGACTCATTCATAATGAGCGTTGGGTTTATAATTTCAAAGCGATTTATCAGTTGAACATTCTTGCTAGTTAGATAAGGCGATTTTTTTAATGTATTTTCTTTTTGTTTTAGCTGGCATTGAAATTGATCAATATTGTCGAATCAATGATCTTCTTTCAGGAAATCAAAGAACTTTATATCGACTGCTTTTTCAACTTTATCTCAGATATAATAAAGATTCAAATAATTTATTAAAGTCAATTTCGTCTCTTCCATCTGTTCGTATGGATGCTGACAGTCCATTTCTATGAAAAACTCTTTTTCAGCCAATATATTCGCTTGGTTTCTAAACAGATCGTTCTTTTTATTGTTTATAATATGCATGTCACAAATTATATTGCTTTTTGTATGTTTTTCTCTTTGTCAGATTTAATTGGAATGATAAGAATAAGTTAGATAATAAATCTAATTATTGTTATATGACTTTCAAAAATTTGCAGCTATTGATGATTTATAAGCGTAACCATATGATAAAGTCAATAATTATTTTGTGAGGGGGGGGGGAGACCTCCAAAGTACACATTGTTAAAGGATTTGTTTGTTCTCCGTTGCTTTAAACGCACGGTTTCAAATATTTTAATTTTGCTAGTATAAGGTAGTTGTTTGTTAAAAAAAGCAAAAGAACCCATGCAATCATTTACTGCTTAACTCATAGGCGGCGGAGCCATTAGGCTTGGGGAGGCTCAAGCCTCCCTTAAAAACCAATTGGGGAAGCTCAGATAGTTGAAAAAAATACAGATTTCGTCGTGATTTACTTAACATACAATATATTAGAAAATGTGTTTTATGAATATTGTAAATTATTGCATTTATAGTTAACAAATCTCACTTCAACGACTACGGCTCATAGATGCTTCTGTGTTATAGATGGAATGAAGACATCTACAATCAATAATGACACAACAACGCTTTAATCATGCCTTTATTTCTCATACGCATTAAGGGAAACTAGATCAGCTAGACATGAAGAGCATTTGTTCTGAGTGTATTGCAAAAAACTAGAGAAAAGACGTTGCTAGGTATGAACAATAGTTTTTGTACTTATGATATGTTTGCTTTAGTCAAAGTTTAAGATTTTTTTAAGCTTATGTTGATAAGGAAATAAAAATTTTGATAGTATAGTCCCTAGTCGAGAATCACCTAATGAATCTCCAGGCAGTCCCTGTCGTGAATCCTCGACGAGTTAAGAAAAATTTGAAAACTTTCTATCGAGACTATCAAAAACCTACTTAAAAATTCGAAAGTATCTTCGAAAATTCGTAAGGGATTTCTAAAAAATGACTGGAAAGTGCCATAGAAATCTCAAGTGAACAGAGTTTCTTGGAATTTCTAAGACATTCTCCACTGAGTTTTTAGAAATCTTTTACAAATTTTCGAGGACCCTTTCGGATTTTTACATAGATTTTTGATAGTCTCGATAGAAATTTTTCATATTTTTCTTAACTCCTCGGGAACTCATGACAGGCCCTTCTAAAAAATCCAAAATTAGTGGGAACTCTGGGGATGCGTTAAGTGATTCTTGACTAGGAACAGAATTGTCGATTGTTCTGCAGCCATATAAATGGATCAATACAGAAAACTTTTTCAATCAAAGTTGTGACAACGAATTTTAAAAGTCTATCTTTTCTCCAAATGTCGACTTTTTAGCGTTCGTCGAAAAAAATTTGAGCCTCCCCTAAATTCAAAACGTTCCGCCGCCTATGGCTTAACTATATGAAATACTAGACTATGGTTAGGATGCTTAAAAGGAAAAAAGATTAACTCTTTCTGACTTACTCAACCATAAATAATAGTGATACATTTCTCAACAATTTGTTTTGAAAATATTCGCTCTTTATTGATTCCTTGGCACGTAGACTGATTTTCAAAAATATAGCACGCACTTAGAATAAAAGCTCTTTGGTAGACATTGATTTTCGAGTTGTAACCGTTGTCTTCAGGATGTGGATGAACGCTAGTCTCATAGTTTGACCCGCGCTCTTGTCTGGGAAAACCTTTTAATATCACTAGACCGATATGAAAATGGTGAACTGATTGATTTGGATACGTTGATCCAAGAGAGCGTTATAATAAAAATGTTACGGTTTATCGTGAATTATTGGTGAAAGGATTTCGAGACAAGCTTAAACGTCCGATTTTATAACTATTCTTGGGAATAGTTCATGTTCCAGTGTATTAAGTTTGAGATTCACGATTGGTACAATGCATTCGGAGTAAAAAAAACAAGGATTATATTTTATAGGATAAGAAAAATCGAGTTAATTATAAATAGAAATAAAGTACGAGATTCCGAATCAACAAGTCTATAAAATAATCGATATACTATCTGTGCCACCATTCACCACGGCAAAATCCAACTTTCCGTCATTGTTGAAGGCACCAATCCGAACAGAAAACGGATGAGATCCGTAGCCTAACGGCACTAGAGCCACACTTGTGAAAGTAGCATCCTCATATCCAAGGAATATTCCCATAGTATTAGTGTCTTGATTAACGATGACAATGTCTAACATGATATCGTTGTTGAAATCGCCAACAGCTGGGTGTGAGTGTTAGCGTTGAGCTCTCACAAGTTCATACCGACATCGACATTGACACTCACAGCTGCGTACACTCAACTAACGTTGATGGCGCAATAGCCTCACAAATAAGTGACATTCAAGTTGATTACCAATAATCCAGTATATATTCAATAGATTGACTTGAACAATCTTCCACAGTTGTTCTAGTTAATAAGCTGAATTTTGTTTTCATTCAGATTTAAGCCAATCTGTTTCAGAAAAATAGCAGTAACAAAATCGTGTTCATAGAAGCATCGGTATTTTCCCACTAGATTTCATCCAAAGATATCACTTACATCGTTAGTGTGCCAGTTCAAATTGGCTATATCCGCGTATATCATTAAATTCAATGACGATACTAATATTGACAATATGCTCCTCTAATCGTAACTTGGTCAAAAGACTTTTTCTATGTCCATCTAGTCAGTGGCGGAGTCAGGAAGCTAGGGGACTCAGCCCGCCACCCACCCCCACCCCTAGAGGTTTCTGAGCCCCGCTAGTCAAATTTTTGAGGGATGAATCTTTTTTATAAAAATATGTATAAGACTGCATTTGAATATTTGAATACTTTATGTTATTGTGTGAAGCTCGTAGCTGTTTCGCAAGAGAATAAAGTACTGTAATTCTAATTCCCAATCAGGTTCTAGAGGTTATAGTCT
This sequence comes from Rotaria magnacalcarata, assembly GCA_900239745.1. NCBI lineage: Eukaryota > Metazoa > Rotifera > Eurotatoria > Philodinida > Philodinidae > Rotaria > Rotaria magnacalcarata. The sequence goes on along the minus strand of OENM01000381.1, from coordinate 58,843 downwards.
ATCCTTCCAACACATAACTAATGATTGGAAGATTTTCAGATAATATGTTGTTCATTACCACTCAACTAGAATGCATTTCAGACGAGTCGAAAGCTCTTCTATGGCTAAAGTTTTGCTCCTTTTCGAAAATGGGCTAATAAATGTTGTGGATATTTTTATTCAAGTATAGTGAAGGATTTAGTACAGAACGTGAAAAGTTACTTTCCATGGTGCGGTAACAAATTTTTGTTTGAATCGTAAGCCAATCTACGAGTATGTTAAAAATTGTCGTAATTCGTCGTTTTCTGGAGCGGATACCTCCCGACAAAGTGGGATATCGATTTAAACTAGCTTTAAATCAATTAATGTTGCATGCATTTCTTAAGAGCTCCTCTTAACGTAAAATGATTTTTAGCGAAAAGTCGATTTTTTATAAATGAGTTTTGGAAACAACATTAACTGAGATGCCTGAGGGAAAGTCAAAAAACTTCATATAGTACATTTTGTAGGATATCTTCGGTTCTGCAAGCAGATTTATAAGGCAGGATACGAAGTTTTCGTTTCGAACTGAAAACCACAATACAAAAATGATCGGAAAAACTTTCTATCTTAACTTATTTGTTTGATTTTCTGAAAGTTATGTCACTGGTTACTTTCGAAGAAAACAGAATTCTAGGTCAATTTCAAAAACGGACACCAAATTTCGATAGTAACTAATAATAGTTTTGAGCTAGTCGAAATTACTTTCCGTCGAGTTACAAGTGAAAAAACGCTTTGCCTGAAAACTTTCCGATCACGCATTAATACATTTTTGGATTAGGCAAAAACACATCTTTCAAAAATCTCTTCAGATATGAGTAATAGTCGACAAACAGCAAAAGTCAAGTTATAAAATTTTTTCAATTTTTTTTTCTTTTTTGGACATTAACAACATGCTTCAGTTTGATGCGGCTTTGCTTCACTACCCAAGCAGACAAAAATTTTGAAAAACGCGTTTAAGCGCACAAACGGGAACCGCGATTGTGAGCCATTCACACTCATTATTAATACGCTACAAACGTCATTTTTTGCGTGAAATTATCACTTTTAGAGCGTTTACAAGAACAAAAACTCGTATTTTCAGCGTTTAAACGCATGTTTTTTAAATTTTGGAATTAATATGCTTGTAAACGGCGAAAATGGCAGTTTTTGATCGTGTAAACGCTCTAAAAGAGTGACAATGTCACGCAAAAAACGGCGTTTCTGGTGTTTAATAATGAGCGTGAGTGGCTCACAATCGCGGTTCCCGTTTGTGCGTTTAAACGCGTTTTTCAAAATTTTTGTCTGCTTGGGTATCAGATAAAACAATAGTAAAAANTTTTGCAACCCATCCTATTGAAAAAATCAAAATACATAGAAAAAATTTTCATATGATTCAATAGACGAGGGGACTGAGCCCGGACACCCCACCCCTCCCCCCGTAGACCAAAATCCTGGCTCCGCCACTGCATATAATGAATGAGATGTTGCATAGTATGTCCTATATAGTTTTCGATTGAAAGTTTACAGGTATCTAGAAAGTAGGAAAACTTTATAATCAATGTATGGAATAGAAATTTTTGCAAGTGGATGATAACTTGATTGACTCACTTTTTTATTATGTTCAATTATCATAATCTTTTCTAAAAGTCTATGGGAATAAGTTTTCCATTCAACTGATGAGGAAATATTGTAGTCAATATCTTTCTTGTAAGAAAAACTAAATTAGATCAAAAGTTATTTTATTTTATTCAATTTTTGATACTCAATGATCATCGTGACCTCGAATAATTCAAAATGCCTGACAAACACTTTCTCCACAATTAGCTCATTCAACATTAATTCAAAGCCATTCAGTCAAGCTAAGTGGGAAAATCATATCTTCGAAATTAGCTAATACGCCTAGGAATGTTAATAGATTGAAAAATTAATAACTAGAGATGGAAGTCACTACACTAATCAGTAATTAACTTCATGTATCAATTCAATAGTAAACGTAGTTCTAAAATCATGCAAATATTTAAACATTTCTTTTCGATCAATGAAAGATTAACAATAGTTATTGTTGTCCTATAAGTTCATGTTGTACACTATCAATAAAATATTTACAAAAAAATCGAAACAATCCTTAAGCTTCTTTCATTGTATCAAGTATAGATGCAACATTAGCAACAAAATCAGGAAATGTTTCATCACATAAATATTTTTCTAAAAATGCATTGGGTTGATTTAAATCGAAAGGTATTTCTTGATTATAATATCGAGGTAATTTGATTGAAGCATCGCCCATTAATGCTTTTGTCATATCAGTAATGGATAGAATTGAATTCGGTTTTTCAATAGGATTTGTCATGGATGATAATGATATCGAATCGAAATGTGTAATATTAATTAAACGCGAAAGTAGTTTGACGCAGTCTTGACAATGTTGACGACCATTTTGATTAGTAGTTGAAGCAAATTTGATTAAAAATTTACGTTGAATATTGTCATTGGGAATAAGATAGCTCATTAAAAGACTATCACCAGTATAGGTAGCAAATATTGCCGATGGATTAGGAGACGATAAATCCACACATTCGATTTTTTCTGTTTCATCACGAAGAACATACAATTGTTGAGTTGTACTAAAATTTACACTAAGAGGTCCTTCGGAAAAATCTATAGTTAGACGTTGTAGTCTAGAGATAAACTAAAATATTATATTAAAAATTGTCACCAAACTACAAACTGTTGCCGTTCATTTGATGATGATGGTGACGAATTTTGACTTGACAGTGGTGAATGATGATGTATTTCAAGAGCGTAACGTAATAATGTCCAACTTTTTGTTAAGCTATATTGAGAGGTCATCTGAAATATCTATTTTCTAGATAAATATAAACTCAACCCTATAGTAAACTACAATCAAAATGGCTGCTAGAACAAGTTGCCTCTTCCTTGTTGCAAACACAAGATAATACTCCAAATCATTTTGAACATAATAGTCTTCATGAATTCAACAGAAATTATAAAATATTTTTAACGATTTATTCTCAACTAAGATATATATATATATATATAAAATGAAAAACAAAAATAGGTATTCTGTAATTTTCATGCATATGTGTGTGAAAATTCTTTATAGATAAAAAAATATGACTAGCGATAAAATCGTCTAGGTTATGATTTATAAAAAAAAAGGAAAATGAAAAAGAAAACCACGTCTAGGATAATTGCATTATTCAGGTGATACAACATCTAAGCGGTGAAAAAGAAAAACTCACATCATTGATTCTATGCTATATATTTTCAAGCGGGAAGAAAACAGAAGGTTCTCAATCTGACTATGATATGAATATTTGCATATAAATTTAAAAATAAACTATAATCTCAATGTGGCCGTGATCGCGCATTGTATTCGATCGATTGTTGATTTTCATTTTTGTTTGATTTATTTTTAAGGAAATCTCGGATATGCTGTATAATAAGATCAACAGCAACAAGATTATCAGCGCCACGAGGTATAATAACGTCAGCATATTTTTTTGTTGGTAAACAAAAATCCTCAAAAGATGGTTTAACATGATTTATATAACCATTTAAAATATATTCTAAACTTCTTCCATGCTGTTTCATATCGCGTAGAACGCGACGTACTAAACGAGTATCAGCATCCGTATCAACAAATAATTTCATGTCAAATAGAGCCTATCAAAAAAAAAAAGCATACATTATGAATTCCGAGCAAAAAATATTGCTCATACTCGAATTTCAGGAAAATAAAAAACCAGAATTCCTTCAATTAAAATAACTGGTACAGGCTCAATCGTATCAAATGCACCTTCAGTATGTTCATATTTGCCAGGATTATAACGAGCAATCTAAAGGAAAATATAAATTATTCATTTGTTTTCCTCATTTGTTGCTTTTTTACTTTGACAGTTTGACCATCAAGTAAATCCCTTAATGTTTTATAAAAAAGTTGTTCATTAAATGCACTTGGATGATCAAGATTATAATTTCCACGTAAAGCCATGTCACGTTGTTCGGCTGTTTTAGGTCTATAAAAATTCTCCATTGCTATGACAGCTACACGATTGGTGTGATCGATATCACCATTTGGTTGCAATGCTTCAACAATTTTTTGGCAGACTGTTGATTTTCCTATGAGATGAATATTCACAATCGATAGAAAACCATTGAAAATATTTACCGGAACAAGGTCCTCCAGCAACACCAATAAGAAAAGGTTTTATTGATTCAACAGGCATTCAAATAGAAAATTTTGGAATGAAATTAGAGTTTATCTACAATAAGAAATAATTTCTACCAAGAAGTAATATTTAACCAACCCACTGGGAATTTCCCAAATTTAAGTTTGCGCGCAAATTGAATCAATATTTACATTGACGATAAATACTTTGATATTTTTCCCAGTTAAGATTATCTTTTAGATTGTTGTCTTGAATTTTAATATGATAGTCATCCATTCTAGATAATTATGGATAACTGCATGCAAATGTGATTTCATGTGTACATTCACACACTTAAATCGTAATAACTATTTACTACATATGCGTCATACATCATTATAATTCGAACGCCAATAAGTCTATGGTAAAAAAATCGATATTAAGTAAACAAAGTACAATCCAGCCCATATATTTCAATCGATCATAAGAGGTCAGCAAGTTCGAATCGCTTAGTTCATACAGATTTTTTTATTCTAGTTGTTCTAGAAGGTTCTCTCGACTATATGAAAAATATTTATTCTCTTTTGTTGCTAAGCAAGAGACCACCTGCTGCAAAAATGAATCATTTCAAAAGAATTGAGTGAACGAAGAGAACATGCTTTTCTTTGAAAATTCCTTAACATCAAACAAACGTAATCGTCTACAAATACTTTTCATTTACATTCCTATTAAATCTCCATCGAATATCAATACACAAAACAAAATAATAACTATCCTACTCTATTGGGTCGTACACGCGCAATTACTCACAATCTCTATTTCTTTGATGTAAGATCTACAAAAAAAGAAAACAAAGAAGATGAATACATTTCATTAAGTGAATAGATATATATTTTAGTATCATATTGAGTTTGACTGAGACATAAAAAACAAAAGGAATGAGACAAGTAAACGAACAAAAAGAAAACAAATGATAGAATTTTGATCATTTTTTTAAAAAGATAAGATAAATATATCCATTACGAGAAACACTAACCAACGACTAGTTACTACCAAGAATAAGTTCGTAAGCTTGCACAACTAATTTTGCAACATCTGGAACTTTGGTTTTAAGTGAGAACTAGAACAAAAAAGTATTTTATCAAAGAAAAGCTGTTATTTTGTAGAACAAAATTTTACCGCTATTGTTCTATTGCCGGGCGTAATTTTCAATTCAGCAAGTACAACTATTCCATTAGTTAATTTCATTGCTTGATAGAGCATTTCTTTCTGTTCAATTATTGTTCTTGTTACTGTATGAATATTATTCGAACATAATTTATTCTGTAAATCATCAATGGATAATCCGTGAACATTTTGTAGTTGATGTTTAATTTCATTACTTTCAGGAATATCTTGCCACGATTGAACAAATGCCATTTTATCTGTTTCACTATCTTGAGTAAAATAAATATGAATTGGCACAGTACACGCAAAATAAAACACGTCAACATTATTCTTAATGGCAACTTGAAGAGTTGTTAACGGTTCCATTTTCATCATTGGTCCGTTTGTATTTAATACTAATTGCGTTGATACATTTTGATTGGGAAATAAGGGAGTCGTTACTTGTAATGGTTGAGCTGGAGTTAAACCAAAACTATTACGATTAAGTTGTAATGCTAAATCGCTCATTGGTTGTAATGCTTTATTGAAAAAGTCCATTTCCATTACAATTTGATTGTTACGACGAGCAAATGTACCGGATACTTCAAGACCTTTGCCTTTTTGAGCACTCAACCAAATCTAAGAATAATAATAAATATGAAAGAGCCCATCGTTTCAAGCTTGTGGATGTTCTTTACATTCACCAAGAAAGACTTACTTCTTTAGGTAAAACAAACGCACTTGAACCTGAATATAAAAGTCCTGAGCTACCGCCGCCTAAATTCAAATCACCGAATAAATCATCGAGTAAATTTGCACTCTTCGGCGCTGGATTTATTGGAAATGAAGTTGCTGTAGTCATTATCGGAATTTGAGATTGAGGTGTTTGAGCACCACCGATATTTGAATCAAGTGCGAGAATCGAGGAAAGTTCATCATCAAGTAGATTTGGTACAGCGGATGCAGCTCTCGGTTGTGCTTGTCCCATATTATTTGTTATTGTTTGTTGTGTAGTTGGCATGGGTCCTAATATATCGAAATCATCGATTAATGAACCAACATTTGCACCAATAACAACTGTTTGTTGTTGTTGTTGCTGATGATTAGATGACAACATGTCTTGACCGGCTCCGTCGTCATCATCCCCTGAGCGAAGTGGAAGATTCTTTTTCAATGAATGTCGACCTTCGACAAATGCATTTGGCGGTTTATGATAAACGGATGCTAATGTTCCTATATGACAAATAAGTTCATCGAGAAGCGTCGGTTCAAGTAAATCAGTTTCTTCTGAAATCAATGGTTTTTCAGCTAAAACAACTTCTTTCGCTGCTTTAGGATCTGTTGATAGAAGACGCCAATAAATATAACCACGATCACGTAAATCAGGATTATCTGTTTCCTATATTAGTAAAACATATCTTCGTTTTTTTTCTCTCCAGTAAACGTTTTATGAAAAACTAAAACTTACCTGTGTAACCAGAGTTAGAACACGTGTAACTAATTCTTGTGGAGTTTCAGTTGGCTTTTTAAGAAAAAGTTTAACTATTGCTGTTAACAATTGTAATTGTACTTGACTATTTTCATCTTTGAAACCATCAAGAAAACCTTCGAGTAATTCATCAGCATTATCAATACGTTCAGCATATTCACCAATAATCCAGATCATTGATGCACTAGAATAGAAATATTTATAGTAGCAGAAAAATTCATTTTTCTTCGAATTCTACCGAGCTTCAGGTTCATCAAGTGAATCAAGATTTTCGCATAGTGTTGCAATAATGCTTTCGTATTTATTTGGATATTTGCGGAAAATATCCTAAGCATAATTTTAAATTTAAAAAAAAGCGTCTTGTCGTTGTTTTTTGAAAATTTACTTTAATGACAACAATTGCTTCTTGTACAACATAATTAACTTTTGTTTGAATCAGATCAATTAATGTACTAACACATCTTTCAGCAGCTTGTTCGACTTTAATTGCACATCGGCCAATAGCACGTACTGATTTACGAACGAAATCTACATCTACTTCAGTTGCATATCTAAAAAATTATTTTGAATTCGTATCAATTATAAACATTCTTATTAGAGAGAGAATTTACTCTTTTAATTCAGCTAAAACTTGTGCAATATTGGTTGCATTTGTTAAACGTATCATTATATCAAGTTTTTCAAGTTTAACATAGATTGGATCATTATATTTAACAAAGAAAACTTTCATTTCGTTTTTCAGTATATCCGGTCTAAAAATAAAAATATTTTCATACGCTAATTTATTTAACAATGAGCAAGATTATTCGATGAGCCTCGTTTCAAAGATACTTTTATTTCATAATGGAAAACTGATATTTCTCGAGATCGACAAATATCTTTGAGCTACAAACCAATGGAGGACATCGAGACGACTCCAAAATGATTCTATTTTCATCTATGCATCATCACTCAAGTCTTTCATGTCAAACGTATTTTCAAGCTAAGACCCCAAACAGACCAAAAAAATAAATAAAACAGAATTAAGCAACGTGATTGGTTAATTCACATTTAAGTCATCTTTTTTTAGACGATTTAGCGGTTAATTCTCTTTTATCTTTTTGGAGCCTAAACTTTGATTTACCGACTTGCCATTCGTACTGATATCTGTTATGTCAACAGATGGCGTCTGTCTTAATAGATGTTTACTGTCATTTATGCAACAATAACAAGGAATGTCCTGATCGGTCTCGAGAGTTGCCCTCGGAAGTCTTCTAACAATGAAATGATCTTGTTACCGTTTTTGTACAATTAAATTAATGTTACGTAATGCAACATATTGAATTTCGGGTTCAGCTGATAAGAGCGTAACTAATGGTGGTGCCAATTTACGATGTAAATTTTGAACAAATTCACTATGTTGATCGATTAACTCAAGGAATTTCATCAATACCTATTGCAATTAATGAATTAGATGTATAATAAAAAACAAACAAACAAGGATGTGAAAATAATTACTTTAACAGCCGATAGAACAACAGCAGCATTTGCATGAGCGAGACGTGGTGTGATACGTTCACAAACACTTTGCGCTTCCTTATCATCCTAAATAAAAATAATTACATAGAAAAAAGTCAGCTATTAAATTAATTATAAGGTTGAAATTTTCTTCCGATTGCGTTACTGTATAATTTTTTTCTTTCATAGATACAAATAGAAAGCATTTAATCAGATTTACGAAATACACATGAAAAATAACTGATTGCGCCTTTGGTCTTATTGAAATACATATCCAATTTCTGTTAAATATTAATCAATCATTGACTCCCTATTGGATAATTTTCGACTGATTCAACGGCACTGTCTATTTTACATACCAAAGCTTCGGATTAAAACTCTTCCTGTGTATTGTCTAGAGCTTTTAATAAGCTAAAAAAATGAAACTTCTTTTCATCAATTCTTTGCTAAGATTGCCAAGATGAAAAGTGATGTTTTTTTTTCCAAAAATCATTATTCTCATGCTTGTCAGTTTGATATATAATCTTACTATCATAATCGTCATGCAAACTAGAATATAGAAGTTGCTTGCTTAAAGCTATATGATTAGCATTTTGCATAGAGTCAGGCGACCGTCGTTTTTTCCCCCGTAATCAGTAGCGTCAACCTATTTTCTATATTAATTCATAATATATAAAACGACTCTTATGCCAAATATGTAAACAGTTCGTAAACTAAAACAACAAACTAGTTCAAGGTTAGTGATACATAATTTCCTATTGATAATAAATAGAAACTTGCAGCTTTTGTTCTGAACAAAAGGAATAAATTGATTTCGAACGATTCACAAACCATCGAGGAAATGAAAAGTTACAAGTAACTGAGCCAGCTGGAGTCATTACATGGGGGTAAAAATTTTCTAGTTCACTCTGAATAATCAAACCTTAGGTGAATAATTTGCAATAGCATCAAGTATGAAAACTTGTCCCCATTCAGTACATTCATTGAGTGCCGTTAAAAGTTTATTAATAGTTGGTCCAGTTAAATCGAAGACTTTCGTTTGTGGTGATTGTTCAGCTATTTCGCTTAATGCTGCAACAGCATTTGCAACAACCTACATAAAAACATCAACGTTTTCATTCATTAAATTTTCTTGAAAAAAAATAAACTAACCATAGGATTTGAATCCGATAATAAATCTCTTAGCATATCAAGAAAACCTTGATCATCAACAAGTTGTTGATTAATATCATATAATTTTGCTACACAAACAGCTGCCGTTTTTCGAACATACGGGTCTTCATCTTTTAAACATTTGCGTAATGGTTCACATAAATGTTCAGTTATTTTATCTACACGTATACAACCCATGGTACGTACAGCCAATGCACGAATCAATGGGTTTGGATCATTGCAATCCTAATTGAAAAAATACATCGAAATAAAAATGATTCTATTATTTTTCGTGATCGTACTTTTGCAAATGTATTAACGGCAAGAATAGCCATTTCCGGTTGTGTTTTAGCATAATTCATTAAATAGAGATAAACAAGTTTTTTTAATTCAAGATTATCTGTTTGCATACAATTGACAACATCAGGAAAGAGTTGACTATAGAAATAAATCTTGATTAGAAAAATCAAAATTCGTTGATCTATTCATTTACCTAACATCTTTCCCAACTGTCATACTTGCTATAACCTAGAGAATAACAAGAAGAAAAAAAAAATATATATATATATAATTCGTTTGCATGGAAAAATTTCTACCTTTTTTACAGCTTCTTTTTTACGATCACGTTTATCGCTGTTCAATTCCGCTTTGAGTTCATAAATTTCACCTAGATATAGAAATAAATCAATTAAATCTGTTTTACCTTGAAAAAAAGAGTACCTTTCTTCGCTTCAGCTTCATACATAGCAGCCATTTTTATTAGTTTTTAAAATTTTTATCTTTCAATCAAAAATAAGAAAGTCAACTAGGACGCAATGATTTAAAATGAATGATAAGATAGTGAAGGAATCGAGAAAAAAAATGCACTCCCTACGCTTGATAAAGACAAAAAGTCGAGAACAACTGATGTGTTGTTTCACAAGGAGACAAACTACAAAACGATGATGATTATGTTCTAAGAATAAAAAAAGCCTGTCGTCGTCGTCGTCACCTAATGTGCAAGAAAGAAAAAAAAAATGTTCTACGCTACTATTTTGCTTGACGATTATATTCCAAAAAGAAAGAAACAAAATATATATGTAAATATGTGACAATCGAGATTTCAGTCTTCCTCTGACCAATACACAAGAGAACGATCAAAAAAGAAAATGAAAAAGAAAGAAAGAAAGAAAGAGGGCAAAGGTGGTCATTTATATGTGTATGTGCATCCTACTTGTATCGTTTTTTCTTCTTCTTCTTCTTCTCTTTACCTCTGCACATACACGTGTACGAGTCAAAGCAGAGAATAGGTCGGTTTTATTTACTTAATTCCCTTCACATCGTATGAGTAATATCATGGGATCGAATAACATCGCGGTGACTCATAACAACATTGCCATTGAACATCGGAATTCTATCATACCTTTTCGTGTTGTTGAGAAATATTTTGAATCTGTCATTGTTCGTTGAGAAATATGCTACTTTGAGAAAAGATCTGAAACTAAGAACAAGTCATTTTAAAATTGATTTCTTTTCATTTTCAATTATAAAGATACAACATGATGAGTAGTAACGAGATACTGCCAAAACTGGTCAACAAGCAAAACAAAAGCAAAACAAATAACAAGATTTTTTCTACTCATTGGTTTATTGCTTCAGCCTTAAGCTAGTAGATAAGAGGTCGCTAGATATTGAACTATTAACATCGAGCGACTGTGTAAATAACATATATTGTAAAATCATGCAATGAACACGGCGAGTCTTTGAAAAAAGTGTTCGGTTATTATCACCACAAGAAAGGTATGTTTGAACCTTTTACTGCTAAGAAAAATGTTTCAAATCATGCTCTCTACTAGTACATCATTTAACAGAGATGTCAATATCAAATTTTAAAAATGCAACAAAGATACTAACAGATTCGTCGGTTTTCTTTTAGAATCATCGTCACTGCGGCGTAGTGTGACAGGTAGATTTTTTCGCGTTCTGTACATGTTTTGTAAGCAAATAAGCCGTGATTAACGAGGATTTGACGAGTATGCATTTGTTTTCGTGAACGAAAGTCGTCTGAAATTTTATGTAAATATTCGAAATAAAGTATTTCTAATTAACTACGAGCATGATTATAACAGTATTGTCTTTGGGACAGTTCCTATAACTGCTTCATTATGAGAAGTACAGGGCGTGAAATAGATTCGAACTAAAACTAACACCTGCTAGTTGTTTTTGTCTGAACATAATTTTTATGAAGAAAAAAATCTCAGCTCTCTCGGAGTCACAATTGTTTACTTTAATAAAATATCTCGGAAGAAAACAGTTTCTTCCTGTTCAAATTGTTAAAACCAATCAAACTAGTTCGTTCTAAGTAAAACTCATGTTTTATGATGATCGATGAATAATTAGAAATCTGGATTTTTTTCCTTCAATATGCGTAATATATTCATGTGAAATTTTTCTGTTAAAATTACATGAAAACACTTGACCAAATAAAAAGAAAACAGATTACCGAAAATTAATTTGAGCGACCTCAAAAGTTTCTCGGAAAACGTCGCCGTTCTTTCTGGCGTTCTTCAAAAACATGAAGCCTTACCGGTAAATCACCCGTAATTATTGTTACAGTTTCTGATAGCAACTTTTTCAATACATCAATTCTTTTTTAATAATTTTAGGATTCAAAATTCTATGGTTGCTTTAAAAAAGTTATGCTCATACTTTTGTGACATTAGATCAAAAAGAAACTTACACGATTTTTCACCGGAATATTTTATAAAGAATAAAGATATTCTAGAGGAAAATGCAAGGTCTTCTTCTAATTAATGGATGTAAATGAAATTTAGAAAATCTCAACATAACTTATGAAAGAAGCAATAAAAAATGTGAATTGTTGTTCTAAGACACTCAGTTGTGTGTGAATAGGAAGAACAAAAAAGTATCATTGAAACTTGAAGAGGCTCCCTTGTTAATTTCAAGTGTTCTTCTTTTCTTATCAAATGATATTTATTATTTATACTTTGTTCGATCATATAGACAAAAATATGTTTCATTGATGGAGAGAGATTTTCTGATTGATTACCTTTTTAATCTCAATGATGCAATGCATCTATTTGTGATACGGATAGCAAAACAGATGTCCAAGTCCCCATAAGACATGTTCAGATTATTTACGAATTTTTAACCTTATTTTTTTGTAACCGAATTCCACTGTTTACTGCATATGATTCATCAGAATATCTGTTATTAATTGAGAAAATAGAACATCACAACAACCAATACGGATTTCTCAATAAAACTGACTTTCGACTCGATATTTACCGATGACATATGATCATACGCATGTTAAATGATACTGGCTTATATCTGATTCGCATTATGGCTAATATTACATTTCCAGCTCGAACTCCAACTGAGATCTCTTTTGTCATAAATATAGTTATTTATATTTCATGGGTCATACTCTCGTATGAGTTCTTGGGAGAAACAAAAGGCAAGCTTTTGCGCACAAAAACGTGTAAACCAATGCTTCAATGACGTCGAATGTGTAGCCCAGATGAATAATAAACGCAACCCTTTTCCTTCTGATCTGTTGTTATTGCCGTTGGTTAATGTCGCTTTGTCAGACAATCATTATATTGCTTTTGATGAGCGCATTGGGTTATGATGAAACAGTTGCAAGAAATGGTTCTTTTATTTATTTATAAAATCCTTTTTTTATATTTCCGTCTACAAACATTAATTTAATTAAAAAATTCTCTAAATGGAATATGAATGAAGCCATAATAACTTTATAGCTTGTTTTGATGTTTTTCTTTTTCGGAGAGCAACATTTATAGCCCATCAAGAATAATAAACATTTCTTTTTACCAATAAAATATCACTTATTCTAAACTTTTAACACATATATATATATATATATATATACATATGCCACTTCATAACTGTGTTATGTTGATTAGTAATCGCGACAAGAAAAAACTTCATCCTATTGTCCAGTCTGATAATATTCACTGAATTCATAGATCGACAGTGATTGGTTAGAATCTCGTATGAGAATTGAATACAAACAAAGTTTGATTTCGTTATTATTGAGTACTCTTAACATCTAAAAAAATTTGTTTATGTTTGCTCGAGAACTATTTTTTCTTTGTAATCAATCTTGACGAACAATTTCCGATGTCCGTAGCAAACTGAGCATAAATGCAATTGAACACTTATTACAATGTTAAATGAATGTAAGAAAGAAATAACAGGAAACGAAGATTTACTCAAAACAAGATGACATGTCGACTTTTTTTTAATTTGAATAAGACACGAGAATGGATTGCATTACTTGTTTTAATAATGGATAAAGAGAAAAGTAATGAAAGCCATGGCTTTTCATTAGTTCTTAGAGAGAGAGAGACGTATAGTCAAGATAATAATAAGTGTCTGAAGCCATTGACGACAAGAAAACTTCATGCAAAATAAAACAAAAACCAGTGCGGCAGTTCTGTTTCATTCATGTTTTTGAAACATCAGTTTAGTTGACAATTTAACATTTACTTTTTACTTTCTCTTTGAAGAGTTACGCGTTCAACTGCTGTGATTGAATATTCATATTTGATGTTCATTCGATTTTCCTACAATTATCTATCGTTTCGTTACTGCTATATTGCCAATTTCAGGACGATCGACCTATATCAAGTACAGTTTATTTTTAGAAGCATGTCTGTTTTGTTCTTATTCTCTTCTCAATACCTAATTAGTTAAATAGTTCTCCAGAAGAAGAAAAACTGATCTCTAACCATATGCATTCAAAACAGAGAGACAGAAGGTGTATAAGCAAGTTTTGTGCACTCGAATTACTAAAGAGAATCATGCACAGACATAAATGTTTTAATAATGGCCACGAAAGAGAAAAAATGTTGGAAATGCAAAGTATAGTAGCTGACTACTATTAGTATAAAAAGTTTTTTTCATTTTTCTTTTTGTATGAAATCAATACGATTGCTACTTCTTTCAATAAAATAATTTTCGTTTGCATTTGTTCGAGTGGTATGGCTGATAATTTATTTTCTTTTTTTCCCCTCAAATGGACATGTTTTACTTCAAACAACTGACATATAGGAGTATTATTATTTCAACACTTTGATCGAAGGTCTTATATGCATGTGTTAACGAGTCGACAGGAAAAAAGAGAAACAAAGAAAATACAACTGATGACAAAAACTAATGTGTATGAATATGAAGACAAGATTTTTCTTTCTGATTGTTAGCATATAAAGTATTTATAAGAAATTTCTATGCGTTTAGTCGAGGAAGTAGAAAAAAACAAAACAAAACTCTAGTTGTTATTTCTGTTTTGTTTATCAATTTTCAAAGTGTTCGGCAGATGAATAAACAGAATAGCCAATAAGTTTTATTCTTTATAATGAAAGGAATGCGCAGTGCCATTAGTAAATAACATCAAACACTGCTTTGTTTTGCCTTTGCTTCTTCTCCTAATGTCTCTGTCTTACGTAATAATTAATATTCCGTCGTGTTGATATTCTTGTTTTTTTTACGCACAACAGATTGTCTAATGAAAGTGTTTACGCTTCTGGTTATCTTCTATACGTCTGGTAACGATTGAACTACAATAAAAACAGGATGGTAATAGACAGATGACGCTGATCTATCAGTCCTAACATACGAACAACTGTTCGTCTAGAAATTAAATATAACAATTCATACGATTGATGAGAAAATGAAGAATTCAACTGGTGTTATTTTTCTTCATGTTGCATTTATCAAATATTTTGAATAGTATTATATACACGTATATATGTTTCTGTGACATCCGTTGTATCTCTCTCAATTCTTTAGGAAATAGGTTCTGTTCCATTGTGTACTAAACTATATCGAGTGTTTCGGATATGGCGGAGATGTCAAAATGCTACAAGAACGTACAGCTAATCATCGAATATAACGTATTTTGTATAGTGTGCTTGTGTGTAGATGCATCCTTGTTACAAACGTTATTCTTTTTCGTTATTCTGCTATTGCATTCTTTCCTGTTCTTTTTTCTTCTTCTTTCCTTTTCTTTATTTTTTCACACTATTGGATGGCAAGCCCATAAAACGAAGGAATCGGTCGAGTATTCCGCTACTATTCTCGAGCATTGCATTCACGTACATACATACTACGTAAATTTGTCGACATCACTTCTTCTTCGTCCTCAAATCGATTCAATTTTCATGTGATAGAGACTGCGCGTACATTTTTTCCGTGATTCATCATTTTCACAAAAAAAATAAATAAACTAACGAAGAGTGAAGATAAGGTAAGTTTTGTCTCTTTCTCATGCAAAGGCGTCTATAATAAGCGTATACATACATTCGAAACACGTTTTTTTATTGATTGATATTGAGTGAAAGTGTACGAGAGTATGACGTAAGATATTGGGCAATAATAGAAGTGCGGACAATATTGACCGTTTTGTCATGTATGCACAAGCATGTTCGATCATAAAAATGTTTAAATATACATTTCAACTAATCAAAGGAAATACAACTCAGTTGAGTGCAATCATAAAAATAAAAAGAAGAAGTTTTAAGTAAATGCATATTTCCTGTCGATGGTTATTTTCATTGAAGAATTTATTAGAGATTGTAAGAGTAATAATTGATGTACTTGCTACACGATGATATCAGCTGACTAACTATTAACAGATGTGTGTTTCATTTTATTCATCAGCTGCGTATTTTCAAAGTCATTTTGATGAAAAAGAAAAGAATAGAAAGAGATTAAGACGATGCATTGAAGTTCATATATATATATATATATATATACACTTTCATTTATTTACTTTCTTCCTTCCCTGTCTCCCACCCTCAACAAAGGTCACAAAAATTATCTCGTTTGACGTTAGTAAACGATCAAAATCTCATATGCTCAGATAACCTTGGCGTGTTCTCGATGATAGTATATTATATAGTTACATATACTTGCAGCAAAGCAATGTGATATATAAATAGTTATGTCGTTTTAGATAGGAAAAATATGTTATTACATGATACTGTATTTTAGAATATAGCCTATTAGTTTCTATTAAAGAAAAATCAATCATACATATATTTAAGTATAAGATTCTCATAAAAAACATTATAATATATCATTTTACGAACGACATAATCATCATTTTGAGGTACGTAATGTTATTGTAAGAACTCAAGTGTTGAGTGTAATAAATATATAAGATCGATTAGCTGAATTGATACACATGTGTGCATCATACATAAACGACTAACTATCTATATAACTGAAGTGATACTTGTTCATGAGTATAATTTTCTTTCTTAGAGAGAAGAAAAAAAAAACAGAAATGATGATAAAGTATAATAGTAATACCCAAGTGAATTAATCATGAATATAAGGTGTGCTGATGTCATCAATTATATCCTGGGAATATATATATATATCATACATGTGTGCCTCTGTGTGACGTTTCAATAGTAGCAGACATGTCTGCTAATCATCGATGTATAATATCTCGATCATCATTTATGTCTCTTTCTTTTTTCCATTCTTCTTCTTCATTTCAATGTCAACTGACACGCAAAAACCCTGTACCGAATCTAATGATGATCTATACATACTATGCACGATAGCAGTTCGTTTCTCTCTCTCTCTCACGGCTATGCACTCATCGCATATTCATGTTATAAATGCGTTGTATGCAATGCTATGACTTGTTCTATGTAATAATCATCATCATTATCATTGACAAGAAAGTATTTACTGGAGCATGTAAAATGTGGTTCTTACTCGTTAGTCAGTTTCTTTTTCCACTTCCTTCCCTTTCTGGTTTTAGACAATTTTGATTCATCTCGTCTATGACTCATTTAGTTTTGCTTAGAATGTATGCAGACAGGCATAACATACCTAATCGATATACACACTTAGTGAGTGTATATATGTAGGTAGATATTCAGTGATATTTATATATGTGTATTGTATTAACAAGCCACTTGAAATTGTACGGGAGAAAGAGAGAATAATACAAAAAAAAAGAAACTAAGCGAGCATGTACAATTTTTTTTTTGATCGAATACTAAACTGAACAGTGATGCATGTAGTGAGGGTCAAATGATGAAAGAGAATACTCATGTGTAGCATAAAGATTTATGATTATAATTTTAGTTAAAAGAAAATCGATACAATGAAATTCATGGTTAAAACTTCATTTGGATTATGCCTTTTACTTGTTTTGGTTTATGTAGATGCTGGAAAGTCAAATATTAATTTTAACGAGAAATGCCAGGTAAAATAGAAACTATGCAATAAGAGAAAAAAGAAAAGGACTTATTTAAGAATCTTGCTTTTTTTCCCAATTATTTAGGCTCTGAATTGTAATCCAGAGACAGAAATCTGTCGTATAAATCCAAAATGTGATGATAGTAATAAAGATGATGTTTCGAATTGTGTCTATTGCAGTTTAAAAGATGATTTAAATCAAAATACGGTTTCTAAAACTTTACTTGCGTCATCAGTATCACAACAACAGCAACCACCATTAGCACCTCGACTATTAGCTAAATCGGGCGGTACGAGAATACTTGCTGACAATCGTGGGAACTTATCATCGTCTACCGCGAGTCCAACCGTTACATCGAGTATTAACAAGAATAAAACAGCTGATGAGTTATCGTATGATGATTATTATGAGTACGATGAAGATGAAACGTCGGATAAAAATGCATTTGGTGAAGAAGATGAATATCTTGATGATTATGCAGAACCATTGGATTCTGTCGTTCAAGGTATTGAACCTATTCGCAAATTAGGCTTTTGTCCAAAAGTTCTTGATGCTACTGGCAATTGCGATCCAACGGAAATTATTCAATCCGACTGTCGTTTTGATACGGACTGTCCGGGTGATAATAAATGCTGTGAAGCAGCTTGCGGAAAACGTGTCTGTTTAGCTTCCATAACAAGTAAGAAGAACATGACTTTGATCGATAGATTTATAGAAAGGAATCCATCGAATTGTTTTTAATACTATTAAAATTTCTAGTTTATTTTGTTATCACAAAGTAAACAACTTTACACACACACACACACACACACACAAATCATCAACGAAGAACAATTGTCATATCTTGCTTTATAGAATGTTTCCTAGTAATAGATTCAATAGTTTGACCTTCTCATATACACTAACTCATTACGGGAGCAGATGTAAGTTTTGTCACGTTTTCAGAATGCTATTGAAACAATTATCACTAGCGAACAGTTGCTTGTGACTTGCCCTGAGCCATTGTATATTTTTCAATACAAAATTACTTTATATAGAACTACGCACCAGTTTAATTATATAAAATATCTTCTACATTCTTAATAATCGTCTGTAAAAGCCGAAGGATTGCAAGAAAACGAACTTTATAAGAAATTCAATGGCTGCTACGATTACTTTGATGTTATTTTAGTTTTAGTATTTTGCTCTCTACTGCGATAAGTGTTAAGTTCATAACGAAATTAGAGTTGTCGAATAACCTTGAATGATTAATGGAGCAAATCGTAGCATAATGTCACTTTTCTTGTTTCCATAATCAAATCAAACATGAAAATCTACATTTCTATCAATCAATATTTGATTAGGCAGTCGAGCGAAGTAGTACTTTAGCTGACAAAATACATCGATTTTCCTAGCAAGATATTTCTACAATTGTTGCATAAGGTATAAATTATATTGAAATTAGAAAGAAAGCAACACGAATACAAAATACAAATATCTCTTTGTGATCATTCTAATATTGTTAAAATCTGAAGTAGGCAGTTCATTGTCATACCCTTGAATTAGTTTTGTTTTTCTGATTTTCTTTTCTGTTTGCATATAGATGTTCGAAAAGTAAAAAACAAATGCAATAGCCTTGAGTAAAATGACAACATGCTTTTAGCTTGTCTGAACAATGCCTACTATATTTAGTATGTTATTAATTGAGAAAAATTCCATATATTATTGACATACATATTGTAGTTGATAATTATTAAATATGTGAAAACAGCTGTTAATGAATAATAATTGATAAATTTCTTTTTTTTCCTTTATCTTGCGTTTTCAGCGAGTATTTCGGTGTGTCCATCATCATTTACTTGTAAACTTAATTGTCATCTTGGGTATCGAACTGATTCGAATGGATGCCTTTTATGTGAATGTCAATCGTGTCCGTCAATGGAACAATGCCATAAAAATTGTCCTTCGGGATATTTAAAAGATTTATTCGGTTGTGATATATGTGAATGTAGTGATCTATGCCCACCGTTTTCATGTGGTCTTTTGTGTCCAGCAGATGTTGGCTTTGCAAAATCTACGGATGGTTGTCCACTATGTCAATGTGCAACCGCAAAACCAAAACCAACGGAATACACAACGTCTTGTCAAGTATAAGATTTAAAACAAATGAAAGTTCTTTCAATTCTTTTTCAATTAACTTTTTTTGTTTCTATTAGAGCGACGTACATTGTCCTCCAGGTTTCCGATGTCTTAATGACGCACGTAATGTGCCCATGTGTCAAGCAGGTATTATATACATTATTCAACTTTAAATATTCTATGTTAATTGCGCGCATGAATAAGTTTTTAGTCTTCTTTTATGTTTGTATAATGATGAATGCATCCAATCTTTTCTTTTTTTCCGCTTTTATGTTATCACGTTTCGATGAGAAAAAAAAAGTTTTTCTCTTTCTTTTTATCAAACGAAGAATCTTCGACGAGGGATCGCTGCGCAGAAAATCAGTAGTAGGAAAAATGGGAAGAAAACGACACAGTGCCTGTATCTGTATTTAATACAATACAAATCANACGCTATCAAACGTGATGATTAATGTAAAGCGAGTTGCGCTTGATGTGGTTTGAAAACAAAATAGAGAGCCATGGTAAATGTATATACCTTGTCTGTTAAATAACTTCTTTTTTCTGTGATTACAATGTAGGAGGAGCGCACATACGACATTTTTCTTCCTACAAAAAATAATCCTGTTTCGAGAACGAGAAAAAAGTGGGTGAGCGATGGAGCGATGAATGATATATGGGAGACGGAGGCACAGAGAAGGAGAGAGCTAAAAAGAAAATAGAAAAAAAAAGAAAGACGAACTAACGTCGTCGAATCGTCCCTTGCATTTTTTCTGCTCTGCATTTCTTCTATCATTGCGTGAGCGCTGACACATACGATTGATTCGACACTTTTTATTTATTGTCAACAACAACAAGTAGTTTTTTTTTTGTATTTCTCTTCTTTTTACTGAAAAGAGAAATTACTGAATTCTTTACAAAACCTTGAAAATTGTCTCTTAAATGATTAAATTTCTGAGCTTTGTTTTGACGGGCTTTTTGCTCTGTCAAAATTTTCACCAGGTTTCGACATTTATACAATCAGCAATAGGTTTGAAATCGAACTGATTTCTTTTTTTGATTTGTTTTTCTCTATTTTTAAATTTAGCTTCGGCATCCATTGCACCACCACCAACAACAAAAGAATGTCCTAACGATTTACCTGCTCCTTGTGATCTCCGATGCCGAAATGGAGATTACGTACTTGACACAAAAGGATGTCCAACATGTGCGTGTACTTCAAACGCATCAGTACAACGCGTTGGACGACCACCAATAAAATGTCCCTTATATAAATGTCGAGCTAACTGTGGGCTTGGTGGTTATGTCGTAGATGAAAAAGGTTGTCAAACATGCAAATGTACATCAACAAGTACGAAAGATCTTGTACCAAAACCATCTGTAGACTGTGGAGCACGTCCTATGTGCCGTATGTTCTGTGAAAATGGTTTTCGTCGTGATGAAAATGAATGCGAAATCTGTCAATGTAATGATTCTCCACAAGCATGCCCTGTGAAAATTTGTCAAAATACATGTTTACATGGCTATAGCAAAGATTACAGCGGTAAGGATGATTAAAATAGTTCTTTTGTTTTGTTTTCTATTAAAATACTTTTGCTCGTTTTTTTTTTCCCAAGGTTGTCAAACATGCCAATGTGAATGTTCATCAATAACCTGTACGAATAATTGTACAAAAGGTTCGACGAAAGATAAAAATGGTTGTCCTACATGTTCATGTATCGATGATGACATAAAACAAATTACTGATCATGATTGTCCATTACAAAAATGCAAAATGTTCTGCATGTATGGCTATAAGAAGAATAGTGCTGGTTGTGAATTATGTGAATGTGATTGGACACCTGTGGCAGAAAATATTCAATGCAGCACGGTAAATGAAAACAATAACAAGAAAAAAAAAATTTATTTATATTGAATTTTGTTGTTTTTCTATTTCTGGTAGAGAATTCCGTGCGCAGGCAGTCGTGTATGTAATTCGAAATTGAAATTATGTGAATTAGTAAGCGCCGACAGAGTTAATTGGTTCGTTTTTGATTTTGACGTTGCAACGGATTTATTTCACGATAAAAAATTTGTCCTTGCCTTTAGAAAGTAAAGTAAAATAATATTTTTATTTAAAAGAATAATTTTTTATTTTTCTTTCAGCGGTTTAATTAATAATATTGCTACAAAATATGAATTAGAACCTTCACAAATAACTATATCATCAGTTGAACATTATGGTATGACGTCATTTCAAGTAATGCCCTTCTATTCGGAGAATATGGACGATTTTCAAAAGAAAATGGATCTAATTGATGCTGATGTATGTTTTAATTTAATATAAATAGAGAATATTATTTAAATGCTTTTTTTTCTACAGTTAAATTCATATGAATTTCGAAAACTTTTACCAGCTGTCGTGCGTGCCGTTGACAAAGATACAAATATTGAACATGATTCAAAATGGAGTCGTTACGTAAGAAAAAATCCACGTCTTACACTTTACATCGCTGCCGTTTTACTTGGATTGACGGCACTTATTTTGGCTGGAGTATATGTTCTCGTAAGTTTAAGATGATTTTTCTTTGTTTAAATTTAATCTCTTTTTTTTTGAAATTAGATATTCCGTCAACGTATCAAGTATCCAGGCCGTTCAGAAGTAAGCTCACGCTGTTTTTTCTTCTGCTATTTTACTAATCTTTTTTAATTATTTAGTCAAAAACACCTATCTATGATACATCATATCACCCAGCACCAACAGATGACGATCTTTATCACGCAGTACATGCACCAGACGGTACAGCATACGTTGTCGTTGAAAGTGAAGAAAATCAAGCATCCAATGATAGACGAGCACTTGTTTAAATACAAAAAGATACAACATTGGATTTATTTTTTATTTCGACTTAACTAACATGAATCTTATTTTCTTCTTCTTCTTTTCTGTCTCTCTCTCTTTTGATTCACCGTCTTACTCATCATACTTTTCTTTTCTTTTTTCTAATTTTTAATATTACGGTGACGTTGTCATTCAGTTCGTCTCGATGTCGTTGATTAATTCAAAATTATTTCTGTTCTGTTTTGTACTGTACAAAGGTTCTATTTGTCTATTCATGTTGTCTGTATTTTGAAAGATAAATGTGGACGTTTATTTCCTTTTCTTTTGCTTTTTTTTTGTTTTCGTATGTCCAAAGTCTTTGCCTATTAGAAAACAAATAGACAGTATATATATATATATATGTATTGTATTTCGCTGTTGTCCAATAGAAGTCTATCTGACGAGTACTTTCTATTTTTAAAGTAAATTTATTGGAGGCGACATTGTCAAGATTGGAAAGTCCAGAAATATTTATATGCTAGGGAAATTAAATATACAACATTGACAATGAAGCGGCTGAATGCGTAGAGTAATGAAGTGCCTTTTGAGGAATTATAGAGCATTCTTTATGTCAAACTAAGAAAAAAGGCATGATGGTCTCTGGTACTTTAAGTTAATTACTCGACAATAGAACCTCCTAGAAAATTACCATATCCTTATTGAGAAAGCATATTATACTGTGACGCTCAAGCGAAAGAGACGTGAAAAATAATAGATGGTCTACAGACTATCAAAATGTCAACTATATCGAAGAGAAAAAAACATGTTTCTATTTAGAAAAAATAGAATAATGCAAATTTTTATGGAGTATTGCATCTCCAATCTTTTATTATTCTCTATTATGAAGAAAAATTGTATGGAAATATCAAAATGCTCTTTCAGATTGCTAAAATGTTTTTCTAATCAAATTGAAATGCAAACTAGTTTTTTTAATTTCATTGAGAAGATCTGTATAAATTGTGAATCTACATTAAGATATAGATTCAGAAATAAAATATAATCTATAACTTCTGCTAAACCTCGGCATAATTATTCTGCAACTCATACAATAGCCTACAGCTTCAATAGAAAGAAAAAAATCATTCCTCTTCCGAGTTGAGCTTGAATAAAAAGAATAATATTCATTTGAACGCAAAATATTGCTAAAAGCATTCTAGTATTATTTGCAGAGATATTATGAAAAATAACTTTTATTTTAATCTATAATAACATAAAATCACATTTTATTTTTCTAGTCAATTGACTTGCAGCATCGTATTTTCTATTATTGTGTAAAAATAACTTGAATATTAAGAAAATGTCGTCTATAATTTCATTTTTATCCTTATCAATAGAATCGAAATATTACATATTACTTATAAATATCATTTTAAAAAGATCACACTTGATTGTGATTATATTTTATAGTCGAACAACAATTCATCCTTGAAAATGTTTGCCTATCAAATTTATCATATATTTGAAATTCTCTAAACATTAAATATCTAATAGAAATTTTATTTAAAATATTGACTAAATTATAAAAGAAAAAAAAAAGTAAACATATCTTTTTTCACTTCAAATATTTATTAATAAATAGATACGAGTTTGCCTTTTCTTATCTTTTGATTATCACGGGATTCGTGTTGCTCTAGTCACATTTTTAAAATGAGTAAAGGAGGTGTAATTTGTGCTGGCACTATTGTTACAGATTATGTTGTTGTTGTTGATCGATGGCCAGCCGAAAGTTCTCTAGCAAATATTCATCATCAAACAAAAACAGGTGGTGGAGGTCCTTTCAATGTTGTTAAAGATTTACGTTCGATGGACGAAAATTTACCATTATCCGTCGTTGGTTTATTGGGTGACGATGATAATGGTCAATGGTTAATAAATGATTGTAAAAAATCAAATATTGATACAGATCAATTGCATATTGCCGATGATGATACACCCACATCATATACATATGTTATGAGTGTTGAATCAACAGGTCGACGAACATTTTTTAATCAACGTGGTACTAATGCATTACTGAGTGATAAACATTTTGATTTTAAACGTTTACTTGAAAGGAATCCTTCGAATTTATTCTATCTTGGCTATTTAACAATTCTAGATGAATTAGATCGTATTGTTGATAATGAAACCATAGCAGCACAACTACTCAAAAAAGCTAAAGACTTTGGCTTAGAAACAATTATTGATTTCGTTAGTTTGTATAATCCATTATATTCGAAAGTAGCTCAATTAACATTACCATATGTTGATCATTTAATTTTGAATGAACTTGAACTTGGTTTTATACTTAATCAATCATTTCAACAAGGAACCATTTCGCAAATAGAACAAGCAGCAAGACTATTGATTGAAGCCTATAGTGTACAACGTACAGTAACAGTTCATTTTGATCGTGGAGCTGTTTGTGTTAGTCGAGAATATAATTCCACCATTGAATGTTTTTTTCAAGGATCATTTTATCTTCCTAAAGGATATATTAGAAGTGCTGTAGGCGCTGGCGATGGATTTGCTGCTGGTGTTATCTATGGAATTCATAAAAAATGGCCGATTCAAGAACGGTTACATTGCGGAATTTGTGTTGCTACGATGTGTTTAAAAGATTTAACATCCTATGGCGGTGTCGGAACTATTGAACAATGTTTACAATTGAAAGATACATTTCAATTTCGAACACTGGAACCAACGTCTTTCGTTAATGATATTGAAAATTGAAAACTGTTTTTCTTTTTCTATCGATTACATTTTATGAATAGATTTGTTTCTGCATTTGTTTTTACCAGGAAGAAAATAATATTTTTAAGCAGTTCTATATCGTTTAATTCCCTGTTAATTATCTAGTAGATTTCGTGTGAAATTAAACGCTGAAGAAGTTAATATGGTTTGATTTGTATAAAGTCATTCTACCGCGAAGATGTAGAATAGTAAACAATAAATAAAGCAATTCAGTTTTGAATGAATTTATTGTTAATTTGCTTTTTTTTTGTCGTAGTAACGTTGTTATTTTATTTGTATAAACTTGAAGACTTATTGGTGATGAATTATTTTTTCATTTTATTATTATTATTATTAAAATGACTCACTTCGAGGGACGAATTTATCTGCGCATACCTGCAAAGACAGTTATTTATGGATTGAAATTAGTTCTTTCATGTCCTGATTTGTATTTTGCTTGGTCGACTTCATTTCCTCTCGGAAACAGAGAATCATTGATTGCCACTTGAAATCGTTCATTCGCACTGTTCGAGTTTTATTTAACTCTAGAAGGTCATAACAACAATTGTTATTTTTGTACGCTGTTTTGATCAACATTGATTTTAAAATTAGCCATAAAGTGTTTTTTCTTCTTCTTCTTGTAGAGTTTCTAGGATGAAGATAGCACTAGTCATGAGATTTTATCGGCAATAAAAAATGATCCAAGTAATACATCTTAGGAAATCATCAATGGAAAAAATCTCTTTTAATAGTAAGTCTACAGCGACCATCTTGATTCGGTTGTTCATTACTCTAAATAGATATTTTTTTTTCTCCATAAATGATTTACAAAGAGAATAGACAAATGTGTTTTGCATATATGCATATATAATTTTTTTTTCTGTCGGATTCAGAGTATGAACGAGAATGCAAAAGGAAATGTGTCTAATCGCCATTATACGAATTACTTTTAAAGTAAACGAGTTCGAGTATTTTATTTTTAGTTCTATTTATTGTTGTTTAATATGCTAGATTATTGTTTCTAAGTAAAGCCGTATTCGCAAACATGCGCTGGGTGTTCAAAATGGAAGCTTATTTTCTCACAAGTTACTTGGCGTATGTTTACGCCGCCGTAGAAGATTAAACAAAATCCATGAGACTGTTTTTGAAAACAAAAAGAAAATGAAAACTACTTCAAACACAAGTCGATTGTTGTATTTTTTCTATGAATAGAATGTGTAAAATAAGTAATGTGTATTTGTTTGGTGTTGTCAAGCATTTGCAATCAAGTGATGGGATAATTATTAAGAAAACCTACTTTTCGTATAGATTCTCGATTTAAATAATCAAAACGAATGGTTATAGTGTTCTTTGTTATTATTGACTATTAGATTTTGTTTTTCATGGGCATACAAATAAAATGATAAATAGAAAACATAACACTAAGATTGTTTCTTAATAAGTAAATGAATGAATATGTTTCTTTCTGAGTTAGAAATGCTAAAATTCAAGGACACTCTATAGGAAGTACGAAAAACAGAATCGGATTCATAGTCAAGTACGCAATTTAATGCTTTCAAATTCCACTCCATGCGTACGATACATATAGATTTTAGACAATAGTTTTTCTTTTTCAAATAAAATCATTGCACGATAGTCGACGGCAAAGAACCGAATTCTTTCTTAGCTGTTCTTTGTATACATTTGGTATAGAGCGTTGTCAAGAAGAAAATGAGTTGCTCATTCTTTTCTTATGTAAACCGAAGCAACTCAACATCTTTTAAGTAAATAAACAATATTCTAATGGCAAAAAACGAGCTTGCACAGTGTTCCTTTTTTCTCTTTCTCTTTCTCTGGTATTTTCTACACAACACAATATGTCGTCAACACCAGCCTCTTCGTCCGACGCAGCACCATCATCGCGCGTTCAATCAGCAAGTAATAAACCTAAAGAAGAATCATCTACAGAAAACAGGAACGCGGCTACAACCGCACAGTCATCATCTCGTCCTCCATCGGCAATTAAGCAATCAGTAACAGGTGAAAATCGACCGGGATCAGCAGCAAAAGCTCCAGCGCAAGATGCTACTAATCGGCCAGCATCTGCAGCGAAAGGTGATCCTACTGTTACACCAGCTCTTGATCCACTCGCTGCTGCTGTAGCAGCAGCTGTAAGGCCACCATCAGCAGCTGTAAGGCCATCATCGGCAGCTAAAACAACAGACGGTACAGCTTCAAACGATGCTAGCAATGCAGTAACAAGCCAACGGCCAGCATCTGCAAGTGTTGCTGCTGTATCCGGCTCGCGACCACCATCGGCGGCTAAAAAATCTGAAGTTTCAGCTGCTAGTAATATTGCTTCTGCTCCGCCAGGCTCACGACCACCATCCGCAAGTGTAGGTGCTGCTGCAGCAGGTTCACGACCATCATCAGCACTTAAAAAAACAGATGATGTAACTGCTACCTATACTATTGTCGAGCAAGACGCTACTTTGCCTAAAATTGATCCTAACGATCCTAATATTACACAACCGATTATAGGACGGCCACCAGGAGCTGCTAAAAACCTAGGCACTGAAGAAGCTATCGCTACTCTCGCTGGGTCAGCTACTGCATCACCTAAGCCATAACATACTAGTTCAGTATGGGACAGATTTTCAACATGAACTTCTAATGGCAACGGTACTTCACTGATTTAGTTATAAGATTAACTTTATTCTTTTGCGCGTCTATATTTTTCTTCATAAATCTTCTCTTTTTTTTCTAAAACAAAAATACTTAATAAAATTTTCTTTTCTTTTCCTAATGAATAATCCAACAATGTTTATTATTTTTGGTTTATTACTTGTGTGTTTTCTTGCTGGTATTATCTCTATAGTATTTATGATAGTAAGCAAATCATCTATAGCAACGCAATCACTTGATGTAGCTGAAGATCTTCAACGAATTAATACAAAAGATCCATCGGCACCAAGATTTTCCGATAAAATTATCATGCATTCTACTATGTTATAGGCAATCTCAATTTTGTGATTATCATATTTATCAAGGGGTTTTATTTTCAATTAGTTATTCAATCGAAAATTAAGCAATCATCTGACAGGAACACATACAAATGTTGTCTGTTGTTTTAATTCTTCCATTTTGAATTCTAAATGAAACAGGAAAACGACTGATTATGAACGTTTTTTTTTTGTTTTTGCTACTAATTACTTCTAGCAATGACGTAGCTCGATTAAACGATACATGACCACTGGGTATACGTTTACGTAAATTTTCTAACTGTACTCGATCACGAAGAACATTGGCAATAGTCTTCGAAAGAAAGACAATGCAATCAGATTTTTGCTTAATCACTAACAAACAACACTTACATCCATGGCTACATCGTAATTTTGAAATTTTTCTGCGTAATATATTCGTCGCATTGGATTTTGAATCATATTAAGAAATCTTTCTGTTTTTTCACTTGCTTTCTCTTGTCCTTCTCCACTTAAACTAACCCAATTAAAGACCATATCAGCTAAATTTTCTGGTGGTATAACATATTTTCGACTAAAAATAGCCTTTAATGAGAAAAAAAAATGTATTTTGTTTTATTCTTTTTTTCTTGAAAGAATCGAATAAAAACCTGATGCATTGCTTGATGAATAAAATCTTCATAATGCATTCGTAAGCCACATTGCATTATTACTGATAATTTACCACACATGATCATTTCTGGAGACATCTTTTTCAGTAGAATAGGAAAAAAGTTGAAGTATTAAAGAGCTAATTAATTGTTACCTGAAATGCTGTTTCAAGTTGTTTACTATGTTCAACAGCCTAAAAATATAAACTTTAAAATATTGCAAAACACATGAGAGTGTTACTGTTTTATCAGGATGTCGAGTATATTTTTGTCGTCGAAAATCGATATCAAATAGTACTTTATATGTGTCAAGCAGAGTTCTATTTTCAAGGCGAACCCTTGATTGTGAAGAAGAAATAGACTAATTCAAAACAAAAAAAAAGAAGCCTCATTCAGCGTACGAGAAAACGGTGTTTTTTTTTAATTTACTTTTTGTAATTCTCGTTGATTACGAAGTAAATGTTGATATTCAATTACTTGTAAATTCCACCAAGGATGTGAATTTGTTTCACTAAATTTAATAGAAATTAGCCATTGAAAATACATTTTCTTCATAGAATATACATTGCTGCTTGTTCTAATAGAGAAATTTTATTATTGATATCTTTGATTTCACCTGCTTGCCGAATGCGTATCATCTTAAATAATGCAATCGTTCGTTTTAAATTATCTAGCTTGACTTCCTTTACTTACACCGACATCTTGATTTTTTCCAAATTGCCTTTTTTTTAATATCAGAATTAACGAAGCAAAACTATTCGACGAAACTTACTTTAGCATGGCGATGTAATAATCATTGTCAAGCCGTGACTTCGTTGTATTAAGATAATTTTTTATTGCTGATGGATGTTTTTTGATGAGTTCATAAAATATTGGTTTTGATAATGTATTTTCAAGAAATAGTAAAACCTAGAAAAATATTGAGATGCATCGAGTAGATATATTATGTTGAATTAAACTATTTATAGGTGCCCGGGGAAAAGTTCGTTTCCTCTTTGTAGCTTTACTCTAATTTCAGAATGAATCCTATAATCTTGCTGGCATCTCACTTCATGTTGGTCAATCAGATACAAACGAATTTTCGAAATTTAAAAATCCGCTTAAGCATTTTAATCATAAAAATAATTTATCAACATATAATT
The DNA here is from genome assembly GCA_900239745.1 of Rotaria magnacalcarata. Classification (NCBI taxonomy): domain Eukaryota; kingdom Metazoa; phylum Rotifera; class Eurotatoria; order Philodinida; family Philodinidae; genus Rotaria; species Rotaria magnacalcarata. The sequence goes on along the minus strand of OENM01000381.1, from coordinate 28,718 downwards.
ACCGGAACAGTAACTTTTGGCGAATTATATGAAATAGCCATACGTAGAAGTGATACTTTTTTATCATAATCTCGACATTCATATAATCTAGCTGGCTAAAATAATGAACAAAAAATATTTCTTCAAAATAATGAAACTTCGTAATCTACTTTATTTTCCAATAAATCTTTACAAATCATCTCGGTTTCTTTATCATTGTAACCAGTTTGATGTTTGAAAGTGAGCTGAACTACAACAAATTAACTAAATCAATGATAAATACTCAATAATAAAACAACGATTACCCTGCTCTTCTTTGTGGGTCTGCCAGGAACCTTCAGGACTCGTATCGTTCATTACAGTATCGGATTGCGACCGATTTAATTGATTAGCTTAAAAATTTCAATATAATTTTTGAATTCAAAATTAAAATACTAATACTTGATTGATGAAACTCCACTCTTGGAGTGTTCGAATGAGAATAAGGCACAGATTGTATTGATATATTATCATCTTCTTCATCATAATCTCCTGCATTTTCCCACTGAGAATTCGAAGAAGTATCACTTAATGATAATTGGGAACTACGAGATGAACCTGGACTTGGAATACCAAGACTTTGTTCGAGTTTTTCCAATCTCATTCCAACCTTGTGGAATATATTGCGGCGAACTTTTCTCATCTGTCTTGGCGTTTCACTCTCCATGATTGAATATATCAGTTATAAACACTAGGATTTCGTATTTATTTAAATCGCTTTATATGGATGATTGCACGATTAGATACAATAAAATGTCCATAGCTACTTTTCTTTTTCGTATTCTGTTTCTCGACAAAAAAGAAACCACGAGTGAGTGTGTCATAAATAGCTGCAACTCGCACGTCATGGTTTCGTTCTTATATCCAATACGTTGATATCATACCTTCTCATAAAGTATGCCTTGTGTTGTTATCAAAGAATGATAAAAGGTCTTCTAACAGAATTAAATAAATATTCAATACAGACAAGTTTCTTTCTTTTTAAGAAATTTCACTTATTTATATGATACTCATACGTGGTTATTGGTCCTTTCTTTTACTTTCATAACAGCTTACAGCGTTTTCAAACAAAAATTTATTGAAAAAGTGAAAGACAGAAGAAGAAAAAAAACAGCGCTATAAAAGTATGACAATTTTATCAGAGATGATTTACTTGTTGAACCATATTTAGTGCTTGAATAATAGCTTGTGAATCTTGACGAGCTCGCGATGCACAACTTTCAATTATTTCAGCTGCATCATAGAGACCTTGCCGTCGATAGAGTAAACTAAGATTTTTCAAAGTTGTTATTACTATTTGTGTTTCATTGTGTCTTCGAGATGTTGGTGAGAACAATGATTGAAAGTCTTTTTCATGTACACATGTAAGAACATCTTTATATAATTGCTCTGCTTCGAGATATTTTTGCTGTTTGAAATACGATGATGCGAGATTATTTTTTGTTTTAGCGACATTTACATCATCATGTCCAAACGTTTTAGTATAGATAGCAATCGCACGTTTATAATAGGATTCAGCTTCATTGTATTTCGCTTGATTTTCACAAATTAAAGCGACATTCATTAGTTGCTTCGCTACATCGGGATGCGATATGTCTAAACATTTTTCACGAATGTCAAGTGCACGTTTACAGAGCGGTTCAGCTTCTTTAAATTTGTTAAGGTTACCTAGAAGTAATAGAAGATTCGTATTGATGTTATTAGAATAGAAAAAGAAAAACATTTTTGTATACTATAAAGAACGGCAAGATTATTCAATGTAGCTGCAACAGCTGGATGATCAGATCCAAGCGTATCTTCTCGAATAGAAAGTGTTTCGTAGAGTAATGAAATCGCTTTTTTAAATTCGGATTGATCACGATAGACAAGTGCGAGAATATTGAGCATAGTCGCTACATCGGGATCTAAAATTCAAGAGATATTTTTCAGTGAAACAAAACTTCAGGGGTACGCCATATGAAGGGAGTATACGTCACACATTTATCAATTGTTGCTACTAAACCTCGAGATTATATTCAGTACTACGTTCAGATATGATCTTACGTTGATGTCCCAATGTCTTCTCTAGATCATCAAGTGCTTGTCGACATAAAGCAACAGCTACCTCGTATCGTCCTTGAGATGTATATTGAAGAACTAAATTATGTAATGTGTTTAATCTAGCTGGTATTTCATAGTCCTTGGTCGAATTATTCGTCGATTGTGATTTTACCATTGATAGGTCATCATTAGAACCAATATTATTCTTTGAGTGATTTGGTTGATTATCTTTTTCATCATCAGTATCATCTGATGAAAATAAATCATTAATTAGATCGTGTTCGTGATTTTCTTGACTCGTAGAATTATCATTGTTATAGCGTTGAATATCTTTTAGAAACTTTAAATTTTCAATTTCAATTGAATGGCATGCATTGATTTGTTCAGATTCATGCAGCTTCTTTTGTGTCGATCCGAGTTCATTACGAAGCCAAGTATTTTCTTGGCTTAAACGTTTAACTTGTATACGTAATTTATGTTTTTCACCGTCAACATTTTGTAAATAATTATCTAATTGTATCATGACATGAGCTTCATCGATTCCTATTGAAATAATAAAAAGTGTTAATTTGACAACAAACACATTTCTTTCTACAAACCTAAATCGATCATATTCATCGAGTTTCGAAGTAAATTAATTTTTTCTTCGATCTTATTTGATGATAAGATTTTCGCAGATTGAACAAGATTTTCAAGAATTTTTTCATATTCATTTTTAAGTGCGTCAAGAGCTTGAATAACAAATTTAGTTGTTTGAAATATATCGTCTTCACTCATTTATTCTTCTATTTGAATAATCACATCTAAAAATTCCAAAGAAAAGAAAAACATTTCGACTGCATTTTGGTCGCGGAGCGCTAACATTTGTAGAAATGATGATTCCATTAATTGCTAGGATTTCATTGAATTACAAGGACAAACTTAGCAAGCTAATGGGGGGAAAAAAGCTTTCGAAAAATAATTATTAAAAATAATATGCGAGCTATTGAATAGCAATATATTGAGAATAACAATGAAAACGCCTTCTTTTCCTCTCAGTAGCATCATTCCTATCCTTGTAGAACACCGAAGAAAATTGTCAAGAAACATACAGAATAGAAGAAAGTGACAAAAACATACGCCGCTTTCATAAGTAAGATGACAGAGATATGTATTATTTGTTTTCAGTGGATAATAAATATCAGACAAACACAAAAAAGCGAGTGAGACCACATTTATGACATTATCAATGCTCTATTTTTGTTAGCGAGTTTTTTATCGTAATAATCAATGTGAGATGAAGTTGTTTAAAAAAGCATATCACTCAAGCAAACATATGTTTTGCACTTTGGTGCTTGATTTTCAATGTATTAATTTGGATATCGATCAAAAAACATCGCTTTTATAAGCAAATAAATCGATAATATTTAAATAATATTGGAGAAGTTTAAATTATATTTATCTAATAGCTTTTTTTTGTATAATTTAAAAAGATAAATATTAAATATACTCGATGACAATTATAGTTGATTTATTATTAAAATGATTTCTGATTTGAAAGAAAATTTTGCATTTTTACTGAGAAATAACACGTCAACATCGAAATTTTCGACAATGTCTTGCTGAATGCGAAGATATATATTACAACATCTGGAAAAGATTTTATTTGAATAAACAAAGATTGTCTTTCATTCTATTCTTTTAAATAAAATGTTTTCGTTTAGATTATGAAATGTTCTGTTGAGCTCATTGTCTTATAGCGAGTTTAATGGAATATTTCGCGGCCCAACAATAATATTTATATTTGTTTTTGGATAGCCGTCAGTTAATACGGGAACAAATCGTTCCGAACTGTATTTAATTTCTTTCGTTTTATCTAATATATCACAGCGTATACCATAGCAAAGAGTTGCATCGATTTCTTCATAATTATAATAAATCGTAAACGGTATTGGAAAATAATCACAATCATCCAATCTAATACTTGATATGACATGTCGTTGAGGAATATGTGGAAAATCCATGCGCGTCCATTCCCAAAGTGTTGTATCACAAAGAGTAACAATAACAGCATCGCCGACTTCCAATAGGCAACGTCCGTTTGAACTTTCAATCACGCCGCAAAGACTACGTCGAACCATTTCACTTGCTTGTCGTTGAAGTGCTCCCGGTTCTATTAAAACACGAGATTCATATCGAAGGGAATCTTTAATTCAATTTTGTTTTCTATTGAAAGCTAACTAACGTACTCAAACGCTATTTTCAATTGACAAATGAAGAAGTCAACTTACTTTGCTTGTTCATTTTATGTGAGCAATCGTTTTAGAACTTTTGATAGGATTCAACGTCTAATGGCTTAGTGTTGTAAAATGTTTATATAGAATATATAAGCTTTCCGCTAATAATCAAAGACAAGTGATTATAAATGTTACGTGCCAAGTTTCTTTCTTTCTCTGATTTTGTTTTATTAGGTGTTAACGTAGCGGCGAATGATTCAGTGATACTGAACGTCGTCGACACTGTTTTTTCTCGTTTCTTATTCTCCATTTTTCAAGGACACTTCGATTTTATTAAGCTATCACATTTAAGAAAAAAATGTATTTGTAATCAGGGAACGACGTTTTCGTCTGAGTTTGAAGTGATATTTTTTTCTTATTGGTAAAATCAATTATTATTAATAAGTTGCTCACTTTCAATGCAATAGAAAATTTGAATTTTAGCTAAATTAGAGTTGAATTTAAATTTATTTTCTTTTTCTAGTATTACCGTCCCGAAGGCTGTTCTAATCAACTAGAAACAAGTAAATACTTCATTTTTTTTAGACTAGAAATGTAATTCATAAATCTAGGTGCTTTTTTTCATTAGATATAAAACTTTCAAGTGTCTAATTGTCAAACGAAGAATATTTAAGAACATTAGGCTCATGTTGTCCTTGATTATGTTTTTAGTAAAAACAAATCATATAAACCATGAGGAAGACGGACGTTTCAAAGATGAGAGAAAATAACTTCGCACTTTATTCTTATTAATAATACTTTTCAAACTCTACGTGTCAAATAGAAAAAACGTAATTTAATTCAAAACGAAAGCCTAAAGGTAAACTATTGCAACATAAACGAAATTATATGGTTTTCTATTAAAAATAGAATTCCTGATTTGATTGATCGAGCTGAATCTTTCAATTTTGGCTTTATCGGACAAAAAGGAAAGTAATTTCTTCCCAAGAGTCACAGTTAAGAATGCACCGGACAGAGTTCACGAAAAATATTGACGTAGACGTTTGAAAGGAATTCTATAATTTTACATCGAAAAGTTCAATTTATATATGTGCACGTTCTTTTTTGAAATTGTCGGTCAATGTAACTACGAAATAAGTTTCTCGATTAATCGTATCTGCCTTCCAATTACTACATCTGTAATCTAAGAAGTTTGCTATATCATTATAAGGCTTTCCAATATTTATTTTCCGACGATTTTTCTCTCCTGGCATTTGCTTGCCAACATAAAACCTCATATAACTAGAAATGCTCCGCACGCACAGGCATGATTGATTAACGGTACACTTATTTTATCTCCAACGTTCTAATCTTTCTGATTGATATATTGGAATTGATATCGACGGCATAGCTTGACATCTGAATGATTTTCTGCTATAAAAACAATTCCTTCTAGAAATTCGATACAAACTTTATTGACAGAACAAAAACCAAATCTGAGAAATATCGTCTAATACAAAACACACAACAGATTTTATTCTTACAGAAAAAAGCACAGTTCATCTACTATTGTTTAACATTCATTCATTAAACTATTCATATGTTTTCTATTCGTAACTAATGGACGGATTGATATGACACTAAAAAAAAAATTAATACATTGAAACTTGACCAGTTAATTCAAGATCACGTCTATAGAGTTTTTCAGAGATTAAATTCAAATAACCCGTTGCTAAACGCATCGTTGAATATGCATTCGACAACAAGTATACAGAAATATTATATCTAGCTTGAAATTCATTTGCATCATTTTCTGTTAATACAGGATACTGATCAAATCTAGGCAAGAAAAGACATCGATAAAATAAGCTATTTCACAATTGAATTGTGTGTCATACTTAGTAATAAAAACTAGACTAACAAATCGACGACTTGGACTGCACTGATTTTGTTTTTCTTCGATTAGTCGAGGTAATTCATTGAATCCTTCACGATCAGCTGCTGACACAACAAAAATTATCATATCAAGTGAATCGACTGAATCCTAAATTTATAAATGAATCCTATTAAAACATAGTAGTTTACAGATAGGAAACCTTTTACTTTGTCAATATAATCAAATCGAGTTGAACTTGTATGCCCCACATCCCAGAAATCAAGTCGAAACATAAATACTGGTTTCGTCGATTGATTTACTCTTACAGGCCAATAGATATTTGTTGTTTGAATACCCAATGTTGGTTGTGAATTCAATGTTGAAAATTCTTTGCCCATCAAAGCACGTACTACACTAGTCTTACCGCATCCTATCGAATTTTCATTATTATACTATTAGAAACAAACTTTTCAAGAAAACAAAATACCTGTTTTACCAACAAGAAGAATCTTATAACGATATTGTTTCGTCACTATACTATGAGGAAGTGTTGGATTGAATAACAGTGCTACAAATATATACAATAATAGATATTAGACGAAAATAATTTTATTATGTCGGATACATACAAAAATCTCGGAGTTGATTCTCTGTTCGTTCTTTAATAGCTTTCAAACATTCCAATGCTTGATCACTGTTAATCCATTGATGATCAAGAAGAGTAGTTGGTCGATCATCAGCAATCAATGTAGTCATTGTTGTTTTTTTCTGCTATCTAAAACGATCGATGATTATTTAATTTTTCTTCTTCTCTTTCTTATTCAATTGTCTACTAAGTTTCACAGTTGATTCAACTATTGTTAACTCATCTTCTTGATGAGCTTCGATTGCATGCAATCGAATCCAACAATAGACAATAAAAAATGAACAATAGATAGAAATAAGTAATAAAGGAAGAAATGGTAGAATACGATCGATATGTAGAATTGTATGTAAACATTCGACATAGACACAAAGTGGAATCAATAGAACGATAGAAAATGTTTCCAATCGATTGAGTAATGGAAGATTAAAAGTTGAACCATGATCGCTATTGAATTATGAAAATAAACTCGATGGTTATAATAGAAAAGTTCAGTAACTTACCCATGTATTTCACCAAGTGTATAAAAGAGAAAAGTTGTATAACCGACGAACAGGCCAATTTTAATTAGACTTTCTAAATATCGAAAAATTGCCGAAATTTGATTAGCAAACAGAGTTAAATCAATCTACCTGGTCCAGTGAATATCAGTGGAAATAATGAAAATCCACCAAATGTAGAAAGTAAAAGAAAATATCGAGCATGCTCTCGGCTATCGAATGCTAATAAACTAAACAGCAACATTAATAATAATATCCGCGTGTGTATTATCGAACTTACCTAAGTGGTATAATCGAGATTAAAATAGCTTTTTCATGAACATGCCATCCAAATAGAAACGAAGTAAGTGCACAGAGAATAATTGTTTCGAGAAAAGTTCGTTTTGAACAACGACGAAATAATCGAAATAAACTTGGCTATAGAAACAAAACACATCCGATTAAAAAATTTTAGCTGTTAGTCATTACCATCATAAACACTATTGTCAAGATAAATGTTATTGCAGGAGTAATAGAAGGTAATACTTGATGTTCAATATCTTGCACAAGACCAGATGTCATCGATACAGATGTCGAACGAACTTGAAATAAGCGTGTATAACGTCCTAAAGAAAATTATTCAAATCTTAGAATTTTGATATCTCGGAAATCACATTGCTTACCAATCGTAGTCAATCCTTTGTCCAGAACATTATAGAGAGCCCATACATTAGGTGCCCAATAAGCATGGCAAAGGCCACGTTTAAATGGAAATAATCGTGAGAGTACTTGCGGCAATTGATTCTATTAAAGAAAGTTTTAACTTTTCATTTAACAACATTCTACTCTCTCTCTCTCTCTCTACATATATATATACCATGAGAATAAAAGGACCAAACGATAATATAAATGGAACTATAGTAGCAATACCAAGTGCTATCAAATTGACTATAAAACGCTTCCAATTAGAGCCTACACAAATAAATTAGACGTATTATCTATTCACACATACTCTTACTTTGTCGAATACAAAATGCATAAAATAAATAAACAATATAAGCTGGAGCGATGTAAAGAAAAATATGTTTTAAATTGAGTAATGTTGAAAACCATATTGCACTCATTAAATATTGATTCTTAAATTCACACAAGTAACTATTTTCAAGTAAATATTCTCGAGAAACTTACTTGATACATACAACTAATGGAGAGTAATAAAATACCTAATAGAAATCCATTGTATTGAAAATGAATATCTGCATAAAACTGAGTTAAGGATTTTAAGCGAATAGAAAGAAAATTTTCAATGATTCAAAATCAGAAAAAGGATACTATCGACAAGCATAAGACCAAAATTGTTCAGTAAACTTAATGCAAACAATAGTTGAATTATTGGCATGGGTATGTCATGATTTTTTCTGCCAATTTGCATACTTTTCAGCAATCTGTTTCGAAGAAGAATAAACAATAGTAAAACAAGATCGATTAAATAACGAAACTTACGAGAAAATGGCAATTGCTAAAATAATTTCACTACCGATAACAGTTAATCGTTGAAATAATTTTGTTTTTCTGCTTGCATAATTAAGATTATTAATATCGAGCATTGCTGAATCAAAGTAAGGTGCCAATTTCGATAAACCATATTCAAAATGAGCAAATAAGGGTGGATAATCGAGTGTCCATTCAGATCGATTCTATTTGAAATTCGATCGTAAAGAAAACATCTTTAGACAGCCACTATATATTACCTCATAATACCATTGATTCAAAGGTAGACTATGTGTTAGAGCAAGCCAATTACGATGAACTTCAAAATCTGTTGAATGACTAAAATATAGTTAATGCAAAAATTCAAAGCACGAACCAATAAAACCTCTATCGTAGTCGGAATGTACAGAGCGAAATTTAACTTACTAGCATGGCAGTAATGCTAATTTTATGATAGCCCCAATAGTGAAACTCAATGTCACAACGATTACTTTGTAATAATTTCTTATATCCATCTATAAAAAGAAAAGCAATTTATTGAATACTAAGAGAAAAATTAGATTTTATTCATTGAAAAAGTCATCGAATATATTAGCAATCATATTAGGTGTCAATTTAAATGACGAAGAATTCGATGTTGTCGTTCCGAGATGTGATGTTGATGACATAGCTGATTGATTTCGAATATTCGATCGAGCTTCATCTTGTTTCATTAGTGATATGTTACTCCGTTTTAGATTTGATCCAATTGTATGTTGAATTTCTTCTTTCTGAGATGCTGCTTCAGCTGGTCGTAAATTTTTAGTGCGCGATGACCCCGTTTCATTTGTTTTTGTATCTTGACGATATAATTCTTCACTATCAAGTGTTGTTGATACTGGTGGTGATTGGCGTAAATAATTTGATTCACTTTCAACTGTATAAGCAATACGTACAAGACGATTCAATATATTATTTAATTCACCAATAGCATTTGCTGCTATTGGTATGAGAACAAATGAATTCGCAATAGTGGCTTGGCCGTTTGAAGATAACATGGATTTAGAAGCATCACGAATACGTTGCATAAATTCATTAAATTTTGTAATAATCTTAAAAGAAGATTTTAGCAAGAGGCGTGAGGGACATTTACATACCATACGAAAGCTTAATGATATTTCGACATAATCATTAAGATCTTCTTTCGACATTAAATTTAATGGTTGTTTTTCCTTCGATGGCTTTTTATTCTCCGGTTTTGTTTCAGTCTATTTATTATCAGAAAAGGTAAATTCCAGCCGTCGTGCATATGTAAACTTACATTTTGATCAATCCGTGTTTTCGATGGAATATTTTTCTTTTTCTTTTTTTTCGTATAAAATTCACCACCATTTTCTTTCACAAGTCGTGTTAACAATTGAACTTTTCTGTTCAGCTGCTCAACACGTACATTTGTTGAAGCAACAAGTAGAAGAGTTGTATTTGCTGAACGCAAACGTGATACACGTAATAGCATTAAATTACTCTATTGAAAAATGAATTTCATTCTATTGAACTTCAGCTTTCTCTACTTTTGTTCGTCGACAAGCTTGTAAAATACGATCGAGATAAAGAGCAAGATCATATTTTAATGTTGTTGGTACTACACATGGTTTTGTTGAATTTGCAATAGCAGCGTTTTGCGCCTTCAATACATCTTGAAGTTGCATGGCAAGACTAATTCGTCGATTTCGATCATTAAAATGTGATTGCAAACGTATTGTATCAAGTACATTGATTGAAAAGTCAATTAGATCTTCGGTAACACTTAATAAATCTATTCAAAACAAAATTATCGATTATTATTTTATTGTAGGAATCGATCAACCTGATAAAACAAAATCCGCTGTGGGATCACTCAAAGACGTCGTACGATCACACATGAGACTAAACTCGATTCTATATTTACGGAGTGAAGAAATGAAATTTTAGGGAAAAAACAAAATTTGGCGCTTGTTCAAAATAAAATAAGCCTTTTCGATTGGTTTCGTTTTTTTTTTGTTGTTGTTATGATTGATAATCATGAATTTACAATGTGAAAAATGTGGACGTCGGATGAAATCTGAACAAAGGTTTTGTCGGCATGGACATCGATTAAAATGTAAACGACAGGCACGTCTGTTTCCTACTGAATTACCATCATGTTCAATGATTAATCGAAATTCTTCGAGAAAATCTAGTCCAAAAAGTGTACTGATCGATCAATTTATTCGAGTACAACAAATAAATTCTGCAAGATGTAATACTCTAAGTCAAAGTTATACCTATGATTTGGATAGTGATTGCAAAAATGATGAAATCAAGATGTTTAGATTCGTTTGCGTACAACAAATGGTTTATCTCAGAGAGAATATTAATAAGTAAGAGAATAGATATCAAGTTTAATTGAGATTGATTGACTGATTTATTTAGTTTAACATATCGGGAGTTACATTTCTCAAGCGAATACATTGTGCTAAAACGATTAGAAGAAAAGAATCATCTGATTAATCAAAATCGCTGTAAAGTTGATCATCTTTTTCGCTCATTAACACTTCAATATCAAACAATGAGGTGAGTCATCTACATAATTTGACGGGCTAACATAAGAAAATCCTTGGTAATTTACTTTCATTTTTTTCCATCTACTAGTACATTACTTCAAAACATAACTATCACCTCATTCAATTACTCTAAACAAGATGTTCAATCACCGTATGAACGACTTTCATTAACTGAAAATCTTAAAGCTAATAAAAATACACCAAATGATATCGTAAATCATTCACCATTAACACAACAAAATGAGAGTTTTCCTGTTATTGTCGCACTAGATAATGATAATAATAAACAACAGCAATATTCTCAAAATGCAACAAAATCTAACCAAGAAAATCTTCTATTCGATACTGCAGTTACTATTGATGTCACTAAATGTCCACAAGCAAAAATGGATTCTTTCTATCGACCATATTTTCAAGATAATGGAACTCGTATAGAATCGGGATCAGATGGGCTCACATTTCAAAATCATCACTCTTATTCCTATGAAACCATGTGTTTTCCTCCAAATTCAAATCAGCAAGTTGGACTTCAATACTTCTCAGCGTAATTCCTTTCAAATGTCGCTTAATATCTTTTTTCTGTTTCTATAAATAGTCATACTCGATCGTCTAATCAAAATTCACTAACTTCAACGAATAGTGATACTATATTGTATACTTCAACGACGAATAAACAAGACAAAAGTCAGCCTGTCAACTATACTCAATCTATTAATAAAATTAAACAAATATTGAATATTCTGCAAAACAATTTACTACATAAAACAATTCCGAAAAATGAAAATATGAATCAAACAACCAATAGAATTGACAAATCACTGTCGACAACAATAACATCTGATTCGTTGATATCAAACACAAGTATTCAAACAACATATTCTGTTACATCGACACTACCGATTTTACATAAGAATATGTTTCCATTACTTCATACTCAATCAACTATTAATGTTCAAAATGAACTTTTATACATGGATTCAGACTCGCTTAATTTCAGTAGGAGGAAATCTCAAATGAAATTTCTTAATTCAGCACAAAATATCAATACAAATCATCAAACAAGTGATAATGAAGATGAAGAATTTTTAAACTATTTTCAATCTCGTCGTGTTACTATCAAATATATGTCTCCATCGTTTATGTTTGCCTTGCAAATACTCCTCATTTTATGTCTTATTAATCGAATCTCCACGTATTATTTTCTTGGTAGTATATCAAATGATCCTCTGACTTCGATTATTACTAATAATGCTCAATCTGCAACATCGATTTGCAAAACCGAAGCAACAAAATTATCAACGAATCATCAGATATTCAATAATTTCGTTTTGACATTTTTTTCAGTGTTTGAATAGCACGGAAGTCATCTCATCACTAGATCTCTACTAAAAGTATATTTAAACTTACCAGCAATTATTTAAATATACATCGAATCTTGACTGTAAAAAAAATATTTTAGTTAGCAACCGTCATCGATCGATCAATGAAAAACACGCATAGATAGGTACCGATAAAATAACCATATTGAGATTTTAGTTCTAGATGTCGCATAACAACAAACAATATATATTATAAATCTTTTTTTTTTTTGTCGAAACACATAAAACAAAATAGAAAACTTATAAAATTTGAAACTATTTCCATATGGCTAGTTCTTTTTTTCCCACAATAATATGAATATCTTCAGGATTATCTATTCCGCACACACGTTTTATCCACGAATGACATGTATCATCATCATTAAATGATGGTACTCTTAATGAATCTTTTCTACATGATATTCGTAAGCTAATTAATTTTGGTAATGAACACAGTAGTGTTTCTGCAATGAATTCTACGGATCGATTTAGTGTTCGACTCGATTGAGCATGAAGCCAAAAATGTTCAAGATTTGGAAAAAAATTTAATATCAATCCAGTATCTTCTTTACGAATATGTCCATCAGCACCATTACTGTATATACAAAGTTCTGTGAATCGTTTAAAACAAACATCTATGGGTAAACGTTTACAAAGATAAATCAAATCTCCATACATGATTGTCAGAGTACGAAGTCGAGGTGCAAGCGTATGATTATCAGCAAGATACATAAAGAACGGAATATTTACTTCACATTTTGTCGATCGAATATAACGTAGAATTGTTAAACTAGGTAATCGTAATTGTTTATAATTCTCGGCAGATTCACATTCTGTTTCATCCCTCACATTAATTGAAGCAATATCGAGTACTTGTAAATCAGGAAAACGATTGATAACACGCAACCAATCATTGGCCGACGTCAATTCATGACGGCCATCAAAACAAAGTGTATTTACTTTTCGTGCTCGTTGTTGAAATAACTTCATATTTGTTGGTTTAGCAGTACTAGCACGCGGCGATGTCATAATACCTGTGACACTATCGAAATCATAGGGTATCGTATCAATGAAAAGTACACGACTATCTGCATAACAACAAACATCGATATTACTTTCTATGAAAGTTTCTAAATATGGTGAAACATCGATCGGTACGGAATCCCATCCAATCCAAATTTTAAGTCCCAAATCTAATCGAGATAAGTTTGGTAGATTAGACAATAATTCTTTCCATCGATAACCTTCACTAAAATTAATATCATCTGTTTCGATTTCTAATGAAAGACGTTCGATAGTTGGCATATTGATTAATATGTTACATAGATCATCGAATATAAGTAATCGTTTATCTTTAATCCATAAATGAAAATCTTTAATATGCTTTAACATCATTTCAATAGTTGCATATTGCTTTGGTAAATCAACCGAAAGTATATTTACTTCAATGTGTAATTTATTGAGATTAGGTGCACGTCGAAATATTAATATTAAATCATCTAATGTAGCAACACTAATGATTAATTTTTCAAGCCATTGACACATCATTATAGCGACATCGTGTTGTAATTCAATGCCATCTTCAGCACCATATAATCTTAATTCTTTGATTTTATTTGGTGTACAAAATAAATATCGATCGAGTAATACTTTTGACGAATGAAGTAAAGGCATTTGTGTATCAATATCAATCATTAATTTTTCAACGAAGAGAATTTTCGGAAGTATCTCTACATCTTGATTACTAAAGTTAATCAACCATAACTGTTGAAGTGAAGGTAAAAAATCACGTAGAGTATTGCATTGAGCAATTGATTTATGAAACAGAGAAATTTCTCCTGGTGAATACCATGTATTTAATGTTAATTTGACTATATATTCAGCATTATAACGTAATAAATGAAAACAATATCGTTGAAACTGATTAAAAGTTAAATATTGAAGGTTAATATCACATCGAAATTGTCCTATGGTTTTTTCTAAACGACTATTCAATTGTCCGAAAGCATTAATGACATCAACTCCATTTAAATAAATACAAATTTCAATTAAGATTTCATCGGGTAAATCTTCAAGCTTTGCCAGAATCATTTTGAGTTTTGAGTGCACTCAATATTGATCATCAATGCATATGTTGTTCTTTTCTTCTATTCATCATGTGATTAATTTTCTCCCTTATTTTTATGACTAAGTCGTAGATAAATGACTTACAGGTAAAACGGAAGAACGAGGAAAAATACATATCACCCTATTATATAAGTCATCCGAAGACGACGTCGCCGTCCTAAATATGTATCAGGAATCGTATGACACTCTTCTATTGCAAAAGTTATGTTTAAGTCGAATTTAAATTAAAGAAAACTAATGATTATTGACGTATACAAGGTAATTGAAAATGACGATGATAATAATCATCATCATGTTTTCAAGGATATAACATACGGCAAAAAAAAATGGCGTACTGTATTTTGATTAGTTGTGAAAAGGATTTAATTTGTTCTTTATTCAATTTGATATGCGTTCATACAGTTCGACAAGGATAAGCAGTTTTTATTGCACACGAATAGGACACAATCAGATAGTAGATGTGTTGCAGTAAAATAAGAAAAATTTTAACAAAATTAAACGTTAACATGAATTCATGTTTTACTAATGATTATTATCGTTGCATACGATCTAGTTATATTGTTTTAGTAGAGTTTTTATTGCATTTGATAATCATCATAAAATTGGTTGGGCTACAGACATACGCAGGGAACTCCTCCAGGTCAACAATATATCGATACTACCTTCGTTGCTCTGTTTACCTCTATCGTTTGCTTTTACTAACCATTATCACTACCTTTTTGACTCACTAGTAATACGCAATAACAACAGAAATGAAAATATCTAAACAGAAAAACAACAATATGTGTGTGCGTGTGTCGTAGTACAGATATTTTGCCTTCAAGTTCTCTTGACTATTTTAATTTTATTTCCAAATCGATAACATTTTCTTATTTACTATCACATGCATTTGTTCATGATTATTAAGACCACATATTCGTTTGATCCAAGCAGCGCACGCCTCATTGTCCATCAACGATAATAGTTTTAGTGAACCTTTATTACATGAAATTCGAAAACTAATTAACTTTGGTGAAGAATGTAGAATTATTTCAACGACTGATAGTAGGTGTCTATTCATAAGTCTACTCGATTGATTATTAAAAACAAAATGATATAAACACGGAAATGTTTTAAGTAACAAATCAATATCTATCAAAGTAACTTGTCCATCAGCATCACCACCATATAACCAAAGTTCGCTTATTCGTTCGAAACTGCAACCGGATAAACGTTTACATAAATAAATTAAATCTCCATACATCATCGATAAGGCTTTCAATTGTGGACTTACGATAATAGTGTTAGTAAGAAGTTTAAAAAAATGTATATGTACTTTACAACTAGTTGATCGAATGTAATGCAAATACGAGAGATTTGGTAGCTTGATATTTTTATTGTTAGTTTCAATATTAGTATTTTCATTTTCTGGTATATTTACTGCATTGATTTGAAGTATTTCAATATCGGAAAAGCGATTAATAACACATAGCCAATCTTCTATTACTGTTGGATCATGTTGACCATCTACGATAAGTGTTTGAACACGTCTAGATTTTTGTTGAAATAATTCCATATTTGTTGTTCTCGCTGATTTTGCACTAGGTGATATTGTTACACTCATATGTGTATCGAAGTCGGTCATATTATATGGTATTGTGTCAATATGTAATACTTTGGTATCAATATAACAACATATTGGGATATTGACTTGTTGAAATGATTCTAAAATCGAATCTTCATCAATAGGCATCATATCTAATGTTAAATAAATTCGTATTTTAAAATAAGCACGTTTTAAATTGGCTACACTTGATAGCGTATGTTGCCAATTATATCCATCGGCATAATTAACATCGTTCGTATCTGCATCCAATGAGAAAAACTCAATTGTAGGCATATTACTAACTAATTTATCTAAATCTTCATAGGATAATACTTGTTTATCGGTAGTTTGAAAATGAAAAAACTTTAAATGTTTCGGTAACATTTCAATTGTTGCATTCTGTCGTAGGATTTTTGTTGTATGCTGAACTACTTCAACATTAAAATGAACTAAATTTGGTGAACGTCGAAATATTAAAATGAAATCATCTAAGAAAGCGACACTTATTGTTAATCGTTCGAGCTGAACATTTTTTAGAACATTCACATCGTGTTGTAGTCGAATACCATTTTCAACACCCCATAAACGTATTTCTTTAAAATGATTCGATGAACAGAAAATATATTTATCAAGTAAAATATGTGTTGAATACGATAATGATACTAATGCATCGGCATCGATAAAAACTTTTTTAATCCTTGCAAGTTTCGAAAGAATTTCAACGTCAGCATTAGTAAAATCAATTAATCGAAGTTGATTTATATTTGGAAATAAATCATGAAGAGAATCATAATCTTTTGTCAGTTGATTAAAAAGATAGATTTGTCCAGGAGAATTCCAATTACTTACCACTAAATTTACAATAGATGTGGCTGTATAAGATAAAAGATGATTAGACCATCGATAGAATTGACTAAAAGTTAAATGATGTAGATCTGCATCACGTCGATATTGACTTATAGTTCGTTCTAAACGCCTATTTAATTGTCCAAAACTATTTATAATATCATAGGGTTTTAAATAAACACAAATTTCAAGTAAAATTTCATCAGGTAATTTTTCTAATTTTGATAAATTCATATTGCATTACAATAATCGATTGTGTGAGTGATATGTTTTGTTTTTTGTTTTTATTCTTCGGTATAATGTAACGAGTCGCTTTCGTTTCTTTCACCATCATTCACGAGAAGAAATAACCTTGATGACAACAAAAAAAAAACGTAAAAAAAGAATCGTGATAACATGAGACATTATTCATTGTTATTTCATTCCAGATCCTTTTTCAGAGAACACACAAGAAAAAAATAACTCAAGTTTCTATTTACTATATATGAATTAGTGATTTAATATTTTAAATTTCTGCTCTCAAGGAATTTCCAGTGGCTTGCATTTTTTTTTTGTAAGTATTTATATGTGGGGATTTTGCTTTATGCCCATTTCATTGTAACACTCGGAAGTGCTTTCAAGAACAAAGGAGCATGAAAGGATGGGTAGAGATCTGAACTGCAATTCCACCTATATTTCCTATAAATCCTATATTTTGAAAAAAGTCCTATTTTTGTCCTATATTTTCCTAAAAATTCCTATTTTCCCTATATTGTATCGAAAAAAGTAGAAAATTTCCGAAAACCTCTTAATTTTTCTTTAGACGAAAAAAAAACTTTTAATGTGTATAATCATGTGTTTTGGACAAATTCTTGTATTATAGTGACATTTGTTTTAAACAATATTTTTCCTTTCGCCTATTTAGTGGGCTGACTGAGAAATTGTTTAATACTAAGTAATTATAGAATACAAAATAGTTCAAAAGAAAAAAAGCATTCACAAAATGATCATGTAGTGGTTTCGGGTTTTTAGTGAAGTTTTAGTTAAATATGCAAGCTGTGCATATACCCCTGAAAAAAAAAGGTTTTACTCAGTATTGTGAGGATATTGTTATCAAAAGAACATATGTTTTTTAAAAGTAACGACGTATTCTGAAAGTCCGTGAAATTTTACACCATCCTGTGTATATTCATTTTCATTTACACTTATCTATTATCAGAAAAAATTGAGTTATGATAAAATACAAAATAAACTTGTAGAACATAATAAGCAATGAATGCTGTTTATCAGAACAATAAAATTAGGTTGAGATTTTTTGGGAAGCCATGTCCGTAATCTGAAACATCTCCTTTAATGATGAGAAATAGTGTTTCCCATGTTGCGAATACCGGATCGTTTTTTGCGGTAAACCGCGGTATTTATCCTTCCTGAGGTAGTGGGAGCCGGCAACCAGACCCGTAAAACCGCGGTTAACCGCCGATTTTCATGCGGTTTTTATTACATGGGTTGTCTTTTTCATCTATTTGTTTTTTCAAAGCTTATGATCTACTTTATTGTTATTTATCGATTTGTGAAAAGCATATATAATGATCATCGAATTAACGACTTATTTCAGTAGAAAAAAATTACATAACGATGTTGACTACGGTTGAACTGTTTATAACAGCTTCATTAAAACGATTTTCGAGCAGAGCAGTTAAAAAACACCAAAACAATTGTACATAAACGGTCTATAAAACCTCCTCTCTTGTTGTAATATTTTATCGAAAATCCTTTATTTTCGACAACCTTGATCCTCTAAGGATTCCTATATTTAAAAAAAAAGTGCAATCGGAGGCCAGGTAAAGATAGGAAGCAACCAAGGAAAAGAAAACAAAGATAAAGATACAACAAAGCAAGTGAAAGCGGCAACTAGACGAGCAGAGTATACAAGTAGCGGGAATTGTAAAAGGAAAGCGACTGTTAAGGAACTAGGATTTCGTGTTCCTTCTTTCCTATATTTCTACTACCACTTTGCTCATTGAAATTAAGCCAGTCTAGCAGAAGGGAGCGGTGTCTTAATTTTAAGCACTTAATCCGTTTCAACATAAATAGATGGCTAACACCATCTTTAGCTTGCTTATGGGAATTATCCCAAAGGAATACATCAAGAAATAAGGAAGAACCTAAATCCGAAGAGCACACCTTTTTTAATATTTTCACAATATAGGTTTGCCGTAGTTATCAAGAAGTTCTTCTTGAGTAAAAGTCGCAAGATCCACAGCGCGAACGAATGGGGTACGATGAACTAAGCGCCTCTGGTGTGCAGTGGAGAGAAAGAGGAAATATATACGCGAAGAAACACCTTCTCAAAGTATCTTTGGGCAAGACTTTGTCGTTACGTAGCCATTTGAGCTTAGCAACGATCTCTGAATATTCTCGAGGCATTTGTCGAGAGTGGGTCTCAATGATAATTTACTTTGTTCAGGTAAAACCAAGATGGGGGTGTGGGTGTGGGTTCGAGTGTCGGTTTTGGTTTTCCTGTAGCTTGTAACCACACCCACACCAGGGATGGGCAAGTCAAGTCGAGTCTAAAAATGTATATATATATGAAGGTATTTTATTCAGTTCAATTTCGATTTTCTAATTTGAAATGTATGTAATGGAAAATAGAAATGAAGATCAGGACATATGCTCAGATATTGAAATTGCGTGAAATAAGATAATGCTGTTGAAATATGTAGAAATTCTTTTTCTCAGTTTCTATTGGGTGTTTCATTTCGCAACAATTTGTTTCACGAAAATACGTTGTTTCCTTTGTTTTTATAACAATTTAATTGATTCATAACTTAGAAAACGATAGTAAAACTATAATATGAGTGAAGGAAACAATGCTGTCGGTAATTTGCTTTTAATTCAAGAAAACTTAATGAAAATCTGGCTGAATTTCAACTTGACTTGACTGAAGTCAAAAAATCTCGGACTTGTCCACCTCTGACCCGCATCCACATCCTCAAGATACACTCGTTCAAGAAATTGAAAATGAAAATTCAAGACATCTTTCAGGAAAGTGCTATAAACCCCATGGGATTGCCCTCTTAGAAATTCTTCAAGATTTTGATTCTGTGCTTGAACTTGCATATGAAAGTCGTCTGTCTTTCATTTTGATGTAGAGGAATTTTTATTATTTCAAAAACTATGGAATAAAGACGGTAGTCAAAAAAAAGTCAAGATATCATAATTTGATCACTATAGTTTCATGTTAAAAGTTCGTGGCTTCTAGTTGAGATTGGCGTGAGGTTCAGGTTGGTGCTGGTGAAGAGTGTTGTCAATTTTTTTCTTTTGCAGACTATTTTCGTTTTCATTTTTCGAAGACATCGCCCAACAAATGATTCTTTCCAAAAAGCTGTCATGTAAACATTAGCTGGATAAATGAAAGTGAAAAATGATAATGCTATTGGCAGAGATGTAAACATCGACCCAAATAAATATATATAGGGTACTGATTTTGATTCTGATACTTTCGCACAAGTCATTATTTCATTTACGACAATCATTGGAGTTGAACAGATTATTGATGCCAAAAGTGGTATAAAAAAGTCACGATGCTTATGTAAGATGATACGAACATTTTGTGGAGTTGTATGCGCTGGAACCGTTTTTCGACGATGTCGTAGAATATGTTTGAAAACAACAACACAAAGTATTATATATAAAATAAATGTACCATATACATGAATACTTAATATAATTTTATCAATGATATAGCCAAGAGATGTATAGTTAACACAAGTAACCATTGCTATGTTCAATCTACCTGCAATACCTAATTGATCTGCTGAAAGATTTTTGAGAGTAAATATTCCAGGTATGGTTGTTAAAGAACAAATGATACAAACTGATGTTAAAGTTATGAATGAACGCTTTCGTGAGTCATATAGACTATAGTGGAAACATTCAACTAACATTCGTTCAAATCCTATAAGGAATATACTCCAGCCCAACATGTAAGCTAATGACATATATACAAATTTTCGATCAATTAAACATGAAATTTTCCAATAATCTTCTGGGATATACTGTGGTAACCATGATGTTATTGATTGAATGGATAGCATTAACCCAAGTAAAAATGAAATAATTGCATTAAATATAAGATAAACGCCGACGTTTGTAATGCGTACTCGTTTACTACAGAAGTATGTTTGTAAACAGAGAACACTATTGATTATTGTAATAACAATAAAAAAACTCAAGATCGAATTTATAACATAAAATATTTTCGGTGTCATTGCTGGTGAAAACGGTAAGCCAACCGTCCAAAGATTCCTTGAGAATATTTCATTTTCACATGTATCGCCGTAATAGCATGGATAACATATGCAGGCCGATCTATTCGAATAGATAATTGATGTTATACACAAGCCACGTTGTAAACATATATCTTTGCCAGCATCACAATATTTTAGACCTGAATCAGTAAGGCATTGGGTCATATTTGCCACACAGGCAGCGTCATCCATACCTGTATGTATGTCTTGTAGAAGCGAAAAGAATAAATAAGTGTGTATGTGTGTGTGTGTGAGCCTAAAAAGTAATTGAAGACTCTTCTTTCCTCTCTGTCTTTCAATGTTCGAGACTATAATCAATATGCCGTGACTTAAATACACGAAATTATAACCAATCCACTTTTTTCACCACCAATTTAAGCCATCTAAAAAGTTATTATTCTTCACGGATCGATAAATAAGATAGGAAGTAGAAAAAAAGGAAAAGAAATGACATTCCTTATCTTATATATACTTAAGAAAATAACTATATTTGCATAAAAATTCGTTCAATAGATATACGTAAGTATTCATTGTTGAGATTATATTTAACACACTCGAACTCTAACCTATATGCTCTGACATTTCCTAGGGATGCAGTTTAAATCGAATTTAGTCGTAGAGACTGACTGAATTCAGTCTTAATGAAGGATGCAATTAATTTTCATAGATATTTTGCAAAACTCGTTCAAACCAAAGCCACTATAAAGTTAATCAGAAAATAGCATTTTTAATCGAATTTTTGTGATCTTTTTCTCAAAAAAAAAAAGACTTTAGTCAAGTTTGGAGCTGCTTTTTACGCGATTATCTTAATTTTTTCTTCTACATTTGAAAATTGCCTACTCTTCTAACTCTTGTTAAGTAATAACGGACATCTTACATGAAAAATTTCAATTATATGGTTTCGCTGAAGAAATAATCGGTCTGAATTAGTTATAGTTGAAATCATTTATTCAAATTTTCATCGATTAAAATCAATTAATGCATCAAATATAATCAGGCATTGTCATATATTAATCGCTGTTGTGTAATTTTCCTCTCAGAAATCAATTTTAGTTGAATTTTCAGGCATTGTTTTTACATGGGTGGTATTGTTGGCTCGTTCGGTACGTCATCTCCAGCAGCATCGTCAATTGTCATTTCGAACGCTGATACTCCCGACACCACTAAATGTGATAGTTGTGACTTTTCTATAACACGGCCACGCTACAATTGGGAGCTTGTTGATGAGCATGTTATTAAGATAGCTCTCAACTTTAGAGAAGAGTTAATACCATGGAATGATGACAAGAAAAAACTAAAAAAGAAAATTTCTTCTATTAGTAAAGGTTACTTAACACTGGGTTTACAACACATGACAGATACGACTATAATCAGCGACTTGCGTGATCTCTTCAATAAAGCGAAGGAAGAGTGTGATCCATGTTATATTGTAGAAGCGTATTGTAAGAGCCAAAGTTTTACTCAGTGTCTTAATGATTCTATGGCACGCATCATTCTGCACGATATTAGTCAGGGTTGCACTAAATTTAGTTGTGACACTTTGTACGCAACAGAAGATGGTACAAAATCAATTGCCAGTATTTTCTTTTACCATCAGAAATTTATTACATACACAGGTACAGTTTATCGTGGTACATTCAATCAAATGAACTTCGAACATATTAAAGTAAAGGAATGTATTATGATTAATACATTTTTATCAACATCAAAATCTAAAGAGGTAGCTAATACATTTGCAGCATATGATGAAGGCACGCAAAAACTTGATAAAGAAAATGATCCAGGCGTGTTATCAAGCTTATTCACATTTATAGTTAAAAATATCGATGGAAATCGTCGAGCATTAGACATAAGTGGTTATTCTCGGATTCCGGATGAAGAGGAAGTAATAATATTGCCATATTCAACATTTTTGGTCACGAAAAAAGAAACGATCGCACTTAGAACTGCAAAGGGAAAAAGAATTGAAATTGAACTCGAAGAATGTGACGAGAACCAACTAAGATCGAGTCTCAATCAACAATAAAGTTTTTTATTCAATAAAAATTCTCGTTCTTCTAACGAAAAAAAGACATAAATCAATTTATCTGTGTTACATTCTTTAAAGGCAAATACATAAAGCAACTGATTTGGCGAAGTAGTAGTATTACGAACGTAGGGTGTCGGTGTGGGTGAGTATGTGGAATAGTGTTCATTTACCACACCCACACCCTCATGACTGAATTATTTCATCAGCGATTTTTCTCCTTCGAGAGTAAAGAAAGAAAGATGATTATTATTGATCATCAATAATTTTTTATTGACAGCTCATTTTTGGTTATGCAATTTATCATTCAAGCGAAGAAAGTTGGAAAAAACAAGTGCCCAGTCAGACAAACAGGATGTATTGAAAACACCGAAAGAAAAAAAGATCGAAAGAAAAAACGTCAAATGAAAAAAATGTCGAATTAATGAAAAATGATCTAAGATTGTAAAATATAAAATATTTATTTTATTTCCTCGAAAAAAAAGGATAATATATTCATTGGGAACGATAAATAGCTATAAAAAATGAATCATTCGATAGGTGCATATGTATGTGATAGAAATAAAGTTTATGTCCTTTTCGCGATGAGGAATGATAAGTTATCCAACAATTGTTTCATGTCTATCTTCTTGTTGTTGTAACGTTGCAAAAGAGTATCAAAACGTTTTTGAATACCATTAATATAACTTGAACGTGGTCGACGTTTAGAACCCCTATTGATTTGCACGTATAAGTGTTGAAATGACGATGTGGATGTGGGTGTTACTCTTCGTCTCACATCCACACCCACACCCCAGAATGTACAAAAGCAAGTGAAATATACATACGATCAGAAGAACACACCTCGACTTTTCTTTATTTCTTTGTTTTCTTTATATCCTGTGTCTATTCGATATTCTAGAAGGGTGTAGGTGCAAGTGTTTCACGAATTAACACCCACACACCCACACCGTATATGCATCGAATTTTTCTGTCAGTCAACATCCGATCAGTAAAATTTTCAGACCCGAATCCGAACACGAACCCGATGGGTTCTAACCCACACTTAAACCCATTTTTGTTTATTTTTTTCTGCCTTCTCTAACCTCTTCGCTGGTATTAGAAGAATGCATTTCTATATTATTGTCCCCTTCACAATCAGAAATATATTCCACTATGCGTTATAAATGAGTCCTTTGTGTAAATTATGTATTCTATTTCATAAAATTGAAAAAATACCTATTTGTGTAATTAGGTCAACCGATATTGCCCTTTTTATGAACAATATATCTCTAGTTTAAATTAATTCTTGTCCATTCAATATAGCTATCGCTCATTCAATATAGTTATTACTCAATTAAATATAAGTTAAATCTAGTAGCTAACAATATTATGTGAGTTTATTCAATCTATTACAATAAACTACTCGTGTCAAGCATGTAATGAAAAGCTAAATCTGAGAAAAAATAATACATAAATTGTAAGAAAAGATGATCGAAAAGATTTTTCTCCGTTCTTGGGCATAGACATTCGTTTCAGTGCCTTTATATGAATACTATGCGCTCGTACAGACAGAGTGACATTTTGAACAGCGGGATTGTCACCAATAATTAAAATCTCCTCGACAAGGATATCTTCACGCATTCGGATGCTCGCGATTACAAATACACCGTTGTATTTAAATGGTGACACTAACACGTTATGAATCCATTGAACTGCTATCTTGCCACCGCCACCGTCATGAATATACAGGTCATCAGGACCATGCCCTCGACAGAAGCGATTGTCTTTAGTAAGTTTAATTGAACTATTCTCTTTAAAAATGCTTCGCCACATGGTGCAACTGTCATCAACCATTGGATAAGGCCCAATCTCAAGTGTCGTATTTCAACCAGTACCTAGTTCACCTTCCGGACACGCTTGAATCGTACCATACCAAGTACCAGTTCAATTAGTCTGAATTGCTCCAGACGCACTCATAGGCCAACCTGAATATAGAAAAAAAATCTTGCCCATATGTTTCTAAATTTCAATAATAGAGATGTTGAAAACTTTGGAAACATATAATGAACATTAGCTCAGATACAAAAAAATCAAATAGATGATCACTTTTACTACGATTTAGGAGAAAAGATGTGAAAATAAGTTCTGCATTAGATGATAATATGCGGTAGATTTGATTGTCATATGCTGCATAAATAGCTTTAACAAGAATATCTGTGTACTTTTAATGTAAAATACTTCATGTGAAAATAGTCGGTTACTATACTCAGTTGTTAATCAGAAAGAGGTTTATCTTCTGCCATTGTATACTTGCCATCAATTTTCTTGCATTCGACAACAGCAATCAGAAACAGAAAGGAGACAAGACATGATCTACATTCATCCATTGGCATGAAATAAAAAATAGATGATTTATTTTTATCAACAGGTAGATTTATACGATGAAGACTTTAAAATAGTATATTATAATTTCATTCAGTTTTATTTTCCTCTCGGAGACTGAGAACAACTTGATTTTTAATCTGAAGAAAAAAATACAACCAAAATTTGACTAAAAGATATTTGTCATTCAAGCCTGTTAAAAAGATTACGGTTTCAGCATGCAAGAACATCACTTTTATCAGAACAAATCGATCGTGTGACAGTAAAATAATGTATTTCATAATTAAACTGCGTTTATGATCGTTGTGACGTGGGGAAGATTTTGAAACAAAGAATCGACTTCTATCTATCTTCCTTTGGTTCTCTCGCTAATGACTCTCGCTGTTTTTATTTTTACTAAACTTAAGCTCCTTTGAATAATCGATTAAGGATGTATAGAATTCATGTGATCACAGACTCTATTAGAAAAATCTAGTTTTTAAAAATCTGATGTACAAGGGTAGGCAAACAAATTTAATACGAACAAAAGATAAAATAAAATAGTGAGCAATATCCGATTCTGATTCATTCTCTGCTTAACATATGATGTGAGTTTCTTTATAAAATATGAACCTGTATACTTAACTTGGTTGAAACAATGACGAATCTCTGCTTCTTATTAGAGATAAATTATCATATGTGCTTATTTTAAAATTCATAAGCGTATGAAAACCGTTGACTTCACACTATTTTAGTCAGCATTACGATGATCGACGATTTCTTATAGTGTTAATTTTCTTTTTTTCTCTTAGAAATTGTTAAAAATAGAAATAAATTATTTTTCTTCATATTGATCTAACATATATCAGCAGTATACGCTTTTTCCATTAAACTCGACTTATATTCAGAACATATATGCTGCACATATAGAGATACAAGTAACTTAATGTTTATAGGAATCTGTTTTATGAAGGTGGGTGTTGACTACCATAAGTATCTACGTCGTTTTCATTTGAAAAACTGCGCAACTTATTTTCGACGCTGGGAAACCTAATTGCATAGTTCTTCGAAAATAAAAAATACGTAGTTAAAATAAGTTTCTTTATGTAGATTGTACAGACACGGTGTCAAATTGTATATTTTTTATTTTCACCGAACGTATTGAATGACAAGAAAACAGAATACAAAATGCCACCATTTATGGTAACTCGACTTTTTTTGCAAAATATTAAATTATTAATATCGGTTCTCTGGAATTTGGACAATAGGAATTTGGTCATCGGAATTTCGAAATGTCAATTCTCCGGTGGGTTTTCGATAAATGTCGAATTTCCGATGGAATTTCGACAGTTTCGATGAATTTCCATAATTGTCGAAATTTCCAAGGATTTATGACAATAATTACTACTAATGTAGATTTTATGGTTCAATTTCCATCGGAATTTTAACAATCTTCAGAGTAGATGAAACCATGCTAAATCATTTGTGACTTAATTAATACAATAAAGAACTCTTAAACTATTAGTATAATCATATGTCCCTTATCGCATGTTTTTTTTTCTTTTTTTGGTATTCTTTCATTATTTTATATCTTGATCCACATTATATAATCACTTGATACCCTCGATTCTCTTTCATAATATACAGACTATGTCATTGCCTCTTTCTTCATCATTTGTTATTTGTTTTCTTTGTTTTACCTCGATCTATCGGGTGTCACAAAAGTTTTGCAACATTTCAAAAAAGTTAATTTTGTTCATCAAAGAAGAAAGAAAACGAATAACAATATAAAGTTAAAAAAGCTTTAACATAATACTACCAGCATCAACTGTGTTCATCAAAAATGAGTTCTCCTTCGTTCTTTTCGACTGAGTAAACTCTTCGTAAGAAAGCACCAATTACTTCCCGCACATAATTAAGATCAATTTTTATCACCGCTTTCTTCGGTTCTCGACGCATATCGTTCACATTTTAAACTTTTTTATAATCCACGTGGCGCGATATTTCATTCCATATTGAATAATCGAGTGGATTTAGCTCGGGTGAGTTAGGAGGCCATTTTTCTTTTGGAATGAAGAAGTCGAAATGTTTTCGGCACCATGATTGAGCTCTACCAGCAGTATGACAGCTTGCCCCGCCTTGCTGAAAACCCCAGTTTTTATGACCAAACAACTGATCACCCTCTTCTTTATAAAATGGCAGTAAAGTTTCATGATACGTTTTTCCATTTAAGCTTTCATATTCTTCGAGAAAAAATATGGTTCGGTAAGTCCATTCCATGTTGCCTTCCCATGTCGTGCGAACCGGTCCAAAACCGTCGGTTAACCGCGGTTATTTTTTACAAAAAACGGTTAACCGCGGTTCCCTAAGCCATTTTTATGACTTTCCAGCATAAAAACCGACGGTTAANAAACAACCGATCACCCTCTTCTTTATAAAATGGCAGTAAAGTTTCATGATACGTTTTTCCATTTAACCTTTCATTCTTCGAGAAAAAATATGGTTCGGTAAGTCCATTCCATGTTGCACCCAAGGCAACCATCAAAGACACCGGAAATTTTTCGGTCTCATGATATCCACCAGCTTCATTAGCATCACACCGACTATCTGCCCAAATAACATCAATTTATGGATTGAAATAACCATTTCTTATGAATATTTTCTCGTCGCTAAACATAATTCTTCTCAACTTTTCGTTGTTGATGTTCCTGTGAATCCAGATGCAACATGTTTTTCTGATTGGTTTTTGATCCTCTTTCAGCTTTTGAACATTAATCTTGCGATAACATTTCTTTCCTAAATCTTTAGTAAGAACTCTTCTGATGGTCTCATGAGTGCTAT